>JAIUCT010000011.1:4062389-4072410 GCA_021307375.1 Tetraneura akinire
TTATTATTATTATTATTATTATTATTATTATTATTATTATTATTATTGTTATTATTATTATTATTATATAGATACACGTGGGCGGTCATATTATTACAATGGGATATCGTGTGCGGCGAGGCATCCGAAAACAATGGCGGCGGTTACGTGCGGTAGCATAATCTATATAATATATATAGTACCTAGCGACGTGTGCCGCCGCGACGCCGACTATATTATTACGAATAGGATCCGCGGGAGGAAAAAGCAAAGAGGATAATAATATATCGCACGCGTGCGTCGATGTTGTTATTATTATTAGATATACTTACGCTCACCGTATATAATATAACATATTATTATTATACCACGGTTATACGTTTAATGTAATCGTGGTATTTAATATATTATTATATGTTTAATGTACCTACCTACATTTAATTATAATAATAAATAAATAAACAAACATACTTTTACGTCGCATCGCTACGTAGAGTCGAATTCTCTCCCTCTTTACCCCTTGAAAGCGGCCAATAAAAAACGGAAAAATCCCACGGATAGGTGTGGCCAACCCAGAGTGGCTCGCGAGGTGATGAAGGGAATACGCGTGGTGCGGATATCAGCGTTTCCGCGAACATACAGAGCGATCGCGTAGCGTTCCGAAATGTGCTCTCGGCGAAATGTATTTCACTCGAGAGGAACGTGTAAACGAGTGAACGAATATTTACATTATTTATACTTGCTCATAAGTAGTTTGCAAAAATTATCGCAAGTCCATAATATAGATATCAGTATATACCTGTAATATTACGCAATGCAGTATTAAAACCACAAATTTTGATTTTCAAAACATTATGCCATGTTGAAATTTAGTAATGTACTAATGTTATTAACTATTCTTAGACTGAATACTTAATATTACTTAATACTTCGTACTTAGTACTCGTATAAGGCTCGTCAGAAGAGTTGATCTCAATAAATCAAACTCATGTAAATCTCTATATAATAGTATAATTATAAATTTGTTATTTAATTAATAATTTGTAATATTCAATATAGCCGGTATTATAGCGGATGAATATCGCGTGTAAAAATAATATGATCGCGGGCTAAAAAATTATGATAAATTTAGGTATAATAAATTAGTAATTACGAGTATTTTAATACTTCATTAAAAGATTTTATTATATTATATATTTAAATAACTTTTTATTCATTCCTTTTCTTAAATAAAATTGTTAATTTAGGAGTTTACATTTTTTTTTTTCTATGTAATTTAACTTATTACCTAATTTCCAAAATAATATGTATAGCCGTATAGGTATATTGACATATTGCAATTAACTTTTTTTTTTATGTATAGCAGTTTAAAGTTTCAAGTTGGAAAAAAAATACGAACTAATACTGCTATGAGTGTGATACAGGTGTGTTATATTTTGATTGAAATTTGAATACATTAATATCGAATTCGAAAAAATATTTTGAAATTCTATCAATTATGAGCATTTAGGGATTTATGGACATTTATATCACAGGTGATGTAAAATAAAGACGAATATCTAATGAACAAGTCAGAAGAAGCAAATTAGTTACTCTAACTTCGAGGAATTTCTTTTTAAAGATTTTACGATAACTTAGGATTTATTGAACTTTTTTGAAACTAAAATTTGAAAATTTTAATGAATATTCACATGTGAACTTTATGTTTATATACGTTATAAAATATTGAAAATAAAAATTTTATATTATGAATTTATAATAATATTCTACAAATTCTATTCATAAAAAAAATAACCTAACACCTAACCTATTTTTTGCTAAAATTATATTTCTATGAATTATTGTGGTTAAATAAGACGATTTAGTAATTACTAATTATATTTTGTTATGATTTGTTATAAGTTATAACAAATAATATTATAAACCGTATATTGATTTATTTTTATTTTGTATACGAGTATAATATGTAATATGTATTTAAAGTGAAATATGCTCAAATTGTAAACTCATATTTTAATATTAAAATATAACATATCATATTGAACATCTCATTACTTAACACGTTCAACAATATAATAATTAATAGCGTATAACGAACAAAAATATGATGATCTGTATAATATAATTTGTAATTTCTTTATTTTAAAATAATTATTTTGTCTGATTCAGTATATAATAATTAATAAACTAATGTTTTAATAACTGTTAATCGTCGTAATTGATGATTCATAAAGTACTATAAAATAATTTATGGTTGTAAAATAAATAATAATCTTATATAATATTGTCATCGGCTTTTATTTCTACAACAATGTACATTCTTTATGTTAAAAAAAAAGGTAAAATAAAATAATTTATTATACATTATGTCAAATATGGGTATAACATTGTATATATCTACTTCGTGTTTTATCATTTATTATAATATTATTATACAATAAACCGCAATAGGTAAGCGGAAAAATATAATAATATTACATAATTAATAATAATAACAATATTGCATATAAATATAATAATATTATTATTATTATTATTATTATTATTAAATTTAAAACAATATTATAATAATATAGGTACGTTTTGTGCATGAATATTAAATAATATTAAAAAATACGCGTAATTCGATTATTTCTAGTTTCAATAATATTTGTTAATGTGTAACTATTTAACTAATACATAAATTATAAATACAATATAATACATTAAATTAAAGCGAAACTATATAATAATAATAATAAAAAAAGAAAAAACTACGAAATCGAGAAATTAACTGGAAACGTAATATTTCTTTCTTTTAGATAATACTACCATCTACCATATAAAATTGTCGACGAATGGACTGTTTCAAATGATGTTTTGACAGACAATACACTAATATGCATTCTTGTATTCATATCGCAGTTATATCGCGACCTTATTATTATTTAAAAAGAGTGCTTTCCGATTTTGGAAGCATTTATATTGTTGTTGTTTTTCTGTATACCATTGTTTGAATTTTTTAATTATTGTTCCCTTCCTCCCTGTGTACATAACGTTATGAGGTACGCGTATACATAAAAGACCGAAATAACAAATATATTATTATTATAGTTGAATAGTTCGACACCGATTATAATAACACCGTATACAATAGGTATAACGTATATAATATGTAGAGAAACAAACAAACACTAATATTGAGTATAAAAACATATATAAATAAACAAAAACGGTGAACAATATATAATATAACAAAAGTTGTAGAATAACAGATGAAAAAAATAAAATATAATATAAAATGGTAAAAAAGACCTTAATTACTGATCGCATACAATATATTATGGAAATCGTCATTGTAAGCCGTCTGTTGTGTTGACGTACACACACAATGGAGTCAAATTAATATTGGGCTAGTTTGGACGAACCGTGAACTGTGGTGATTATAAAATTATATTATATGCTATCTATCGATATAGTTTACGTATATTGGTCACCGCTATGGTGTTTTCACAATTCCATAAAAAATTAAGTTATAATATAGTAATCGACACGATTTCGGATTTGATGTTAAACAGAATGTTTTCATTAGGTAGGTACTAATAAAATGTAATGAAATTGTAAAATTTTATACTTGTCTTGTGCCGAACAGAATCAGCTCTATTATTATTTGAAAAACGATCGCTCAAATCGTAATTAAATAAAACAGTAATAAGTGGGCAAATTTTATTATTTTATAGTCTATAGGATTTTAATCGATATAATAATATTATATCGTCGAATGTATGGCTATTGGTAGTGTAATATACTCATAATTAATGTTATACTATACACTAGGTATTTAAAAAAAATTATAATTCGAGAGTCATCTTTTAAATGTAATCGTAAATATTTCATTGCATATCAATATCATTTCGTATCTTATATAATATATTATTATAATATTATGTTTTGTATAAAAAAAAATAAAAAAATATAAAAAAATAAATAAAAAACATAATAGATAGAATAACGATTGGACGACAAACAGAAAGGAAAACGGCGGAAAAATATTTTATATACAATACTATAATATAATGTAATATTGTAGTGTACACTTTATGTATAATATAGCAAACTCACTGAATGATGTAAAATGAATGATTTTTCCCATTATACTAATTATAATTATCATTATTGTGCACAATTCGCTCGCGAACAAAACGTCCTGTCGGTCTATGCCCAAACGGTACCAATTATAAATATTATAATATAATGTATTAATATATGATCTTTTACATAGTGACAACTTCGCTTATAAATTATAATATATTGATTTATCCGTGTCTTGTATAATTATATGAATACGTGTTAATGTGTTATTATATTTTATAAATTAAGATATGAAATTACAATATTATACGTATATAAATGTATATTATACATACCCAAATAGTTACATTACGAAATGGGTCAAAATACGAGTAAATGGAAGGGACGTATTGCTTAGATTACCATAGTTTTGGATGTTTAATCCTTCCTCCCACCATAAGTATATTTACCCAAGTGTTATTTATATATTGTATGACAAATATAATTTTAATATGTGTTGATATGTATGCACTGCACATCATACCTCGCCATGTTCGACTAATTAGCTCCTTCCTTTCTTGCTTAACACAATCTAAGTACAATTGTGTTCATCGACAAATACTACGACATAACTTTACTAGCACTAAGGGCAGACTTTATACTCGTATAATGGCATATACTTAAACTAAGTTACATAACTTAGATATCTTTGATATTCTATCAAATCATACTTTATTATTGTTGTGATTTGATAAAATAGAACTCTATTTTATTGAGTTTATAAGCTATGTACTTCAAACCTCATTCTGGCGGACTAGATATCTATCTACAATTGTCTTCAACTGGCTAAGAATTTATAGCATTACTGGCTTAATAGCATTGATAGTTTAAATCCAAAAAGTACAAAATTTTTAAGTTTTACCAATCTTAAACCATTAATATTTTATTGTTACGTTATAGATTAAATGTGAATATATTAGAAGCAGAACTAAAATATTGCTTAACACAATAAGTCAATAAATATTTATCAACAAGAAAATAAAATTCAAATTTCAAATTTCATGAGGTTTTTGATATACTAGAGAAATATAAAATCGTTTTTAATGAAACATACAAATTAGTTATAATAGCAATTATTACTATTCCTGTTTCGAGTGCAGCGTGTGAAAGAACGTTTTCTCGCCTAAAAAGATTAAAAACATATATGCGAAATAACATGACAGATGAAAGACTTTCAAATTAGGCTACAATGAGTATCAAAAAAAGAAAAATCGCAAAATCATTAGATTTAAAAGAAATCATTGATAAAATTGCTTCAAATCATAATAAGAGAAAAATTTATTTAGTTTGATATAATATTTTTTTATTTAAAAAATAATTAATTAATGTACTTATTTTTTAATAAAAATAATTTATATAGTATAACTGTATTAGCTGTATTAGGTATATTATAATAAATAAAAAGATGAGCTGATACTCCTGACGCACAGGATACAGGTGTGCGAATGCGAATCATAGCGTTTAATTTTACTTAGAATTTGAATGCAATGATAAACCATTGAATTCGAAAATACGATTCTGATCGAAGTTCAGTCAGATTATAATTTTCGTTTGAACTAAAAATATCAACTTAAAACAGCTATAAAAAAATTGAGATTAGGGATTTTTCCAATATTTTAGTATGATGTTAAGTAATATATGTAAGTATACTTCAGTAAAATTTTCAGACCCTAATACCAAAAATTGCTAATTTTATCAAACATTATATACGTAAAAACGAGAAATTTACGAAATATTCGAAGTCCTATATTTAGTAAAAAAATTTAAAAAACTGTTCTAAAATTTTACCACATATATGTAATAGCTATGTGAACACCCAAAAAAATTTTCAAGTTTCTATCTTAAAAATTGCCTGAGTTATCGTGATATATAGAAATCGAATTCGTCGAAATTTCATTTTTCGCGAAAATTGCAGTTATTTCGTCATTTTTTCGCCGTTTTTTCTACCGCATAGCGTCAATTTTAAGAAATTCAAAAAATGACTTAAGTAAAGTACCAAATACATCCACTTTGCTACCGGAAACATACCCTATTCGTGAAAATCGGAGCATTATTTCGGGTAGTATTTTTGTACACAGACATAAAAAAAAAAAAAAACAAAAAAAATCACACATCATTGTAAAACCAATACATTCTTTGCTTCGCTCAGAATCTAAAATATAATATTACAAATTTTAAATAAAGAATTTAGTAGCATTTAAATTTTTTTAGTGGTGGATATAACATATATGCCACCCCCATAAAATTTTGGCCACTATTGGGCCACCCCATTTGTTTAATCCTAGCTACGTGCCTGATTACTGCTATATACTCGTATATTACTAGTGAAAATGTGCCATCTCCGCAATTAATTTTAGTTGCGTCAGCAGTTAATGTGTAAGTATAAAATGTACTATTTCGTAAATAACTTCTGCCTAACTTCTGGTTGAATTGTATACTATTTCTATGTAAAATGTTATGTTACACTAGGAACATTCTTAGATTTTGAGAGAAGCGAATCAATTTGATGTATGAGATGCAAGATATATTCATTATTATTTAGTAATAAAGTTATAATTGTTTAATTGTTTAATTCTATTTAGCAAATAGAAGATTTCTCGGTATTTTGGAGCAGTAGTAGTCGAATCTACGTTATAATATTCATAATTATCTGACGTGATCTAGATACTCTTCAAAACATGTATATAACAATTGCATCAGACGGAATATGTGCCCCGCACTATACACTCTGCCATGGTAGACTAGATAGCTGGTTGCTTGCTCAACACAATCTACAATTGTGTTTACCGACGACTACGACGACATAAACTACTTACATTGGACTATATTGTGATGTTCTCAGAAATATTATTTTTCGTATAATCAATTGATAAATATATATTATGTTATATTTGTAAATCTTTATTAATTTTTATCAACTATAATCAAGTCAAATTACTTTATGACTATACTCATATAAATTTCAATTGCGTGATACATTATTATGTCGTTCTAGTCAGTGGCGGCTATCCTATATTCAAGGTGTATCGATTGATACACCTTTAAAATTGGGTGGGTGATCATATTATGGTGTGTAGTGTCACTGAATAAAAAATTTTATAGAAATTTTATTAAATTTAATCATTTTATAGTTAGGTGCTAATGAAATATTTGGTGTAAATGTGTATAAAGTATAATGTAATAATAATAATATAAATATTTTAATTAATTATTGAAAAATTAATATAGGGTGGGTGGGCGGGTGGGCGGGTGGTTTAATAAATTCTGCTTCGATACACCATTATTTTGTATGATAGCCGCCACTGGTTCTAGTCGTTGGTGAACCGTAATCACAATTGTAAATTGTGTTGAGCAAGCAATCACCTACCTAATACATAAGTTAAGGTATGAGGTGCGGGACATATACATTATTATTTGTCCTGCACTACATACCCTAGCCTAGTGAACTAGGTAAGAGGTAACTGGTTGCTTGCTCAACACAATCTACAATTGTGTTCACCAACGACTACGACAACATGAGCTACTTACAATGTAAGTGGAGATTACAATTACACGAATCAATAACACTCATATCATTTGTTATACATAAAATCGTTCACAGTAATATTAAATAGCCTATAACGAGATGATATAATATAGTAATATAGTAGTAAAAAGCATACATATAACTGTCATATTTTTTTGAGAAAGTGTGCTAAAAATCTCTTAAAGGGGCCTCAAAAATAGGGCAAAAAATGGTCAAACAACAAATTTATGAAAGTCGCTTACCTATATAATATGGTGTTAAGTATAGAGTAGTGGATACTTGCAATTTCCTATTTGTGGGGACAAGATCTTCTACAGTATAAATCATATTGATAGGAGATTATACTGCAGAAGACCGTGCCCCCACATAAAAGAGATTGCAGCTTATTCTTCTTTATTTCTTAAGCCGCCATGGATTAGTTAGCTCTACTCCAATATTGATTGTGTTGTGCTATACGAGTAGTCTACTACATCTTCCCTCTACTTCTGCCTCATATATATAGTGGAGAAAAAGTGTAACAGGCTTCCTCAAGAAGAAAGCTGGTTGCTTCCTCAAGAAGAAAGCTGGTTGCTTCCTCAAGAAGAAAGCTGGTTGCTTCCTCAACACAAATGTGATATTATTATATAATATAGAACACTCAGTACATATAATATTGATATTATAGTAATCTGAATGGCAGACAGACGAGACATATTGGAAAGTTACTTTATATTTGCAAAAATAAAAATAATTGTTATATACTCTGATTGCTTGCTCAACACAATCTACAATTGTGTTCACCAACCATTAGTTATTTTGCGATAGCCACTTTTTTAAAATTTCTTAATTCTACATAGTGTTTTTGACATAGAAACTTTTTTTAATTTCTGGGGAGTGGATATGACATGCAATATAATGTTTTCACCGTCTGTCACCAATCAGTACATATAATATGACTATGGTAATCTAATTGGTAGAGAGACGGTACATATAGGAGACTGCAGCTTATTTCCCCTTCTTTACTTATGCCGCCATTGATTAGTTGGCGATACTCTGTGTTGAGTACTAACTCGGTTGTGTTAAAGTCTGCTTCATCTTCCTACTACTTCGGCCTCCTATATATAGTGGCGAAAAATTGTAACAGGTTTCCTAAAGAAGAAAGCTAGTCTCTACCACAACACAAAAGTGAAATTATTATTTAATAGTTCAGTCAGTTTATATTTTAAAAAATAAAAATAAATGTTATTTGCTCTGATTGCATGCTCAACACAATATACAATTGTGTTCACCAACGATTATTTATTTTTGTAACTTTTTTTAAATTATTAATTCTATAAAACATAGAACCCCTGTTTTCGATTATATTGTAAGTGATCGTTTTTTATCGATTATAATTAAGTCAAATTATTACTCTATGACTATACAAATGTAAATTGCAATTGCTTCATACTATATTATGTCGTTGTTGTCGTTGTTGAACACAATTGTAGATTGTGTTGAGCAAGCAACCAGCTATCTAGTCCATAATTGTGAGGCATAAAGTGCGGGACATATAATTATACCATATATTCTACCCTCCTAGGTTACATAATATTGATAATAGATTAAACTGGGGAAGTAGAATACAGCACATAAAAGAGATTACAGCTTATTTCTTCTTTGGCCGCCATTGATTTGATAGCTATACTCCAATATTGACTGTGTTGTGCTATAGTCTACTTCATTTTCCTGCTACTTCTGCCTCTTATATAAAGTGTAACAGTCAAGGCCGTAACTGAGGGAGGGGAGGGGGGTCCAGGGGTTCGGACCCCTCCCGAAATTTTTCCAAAATCTATATTTTTATTAAATAAATTTTTGCCATCCCAATAGTAGTTTTATTATTATTATTATTAAATGTTATATTATAAAATAAAAGGAATTATATTTCAGAATACTTGTATTTTATGTTAACGGAGAAAATGTAATAATATTTACTTCAGTAAAATTTTCAAAACATAAAACCCAAAACTGCCAATTTTATCAAACATTATATACATAAAAACGAGAATTTTATGAAATTTTCAAAGTTTAATATTTTGTAGAAAAATTAACGTAACGGTTTCAATATTTCATCACATATATATAATACATATATGAACACCCAATAAAATGTTCAAGTCTCTAACTTCAAAATAGCCCGAGTTATCTTTAAATATTGAAATTAAATTCGTCGAAATTTCAGTTTTCGTGAAAAATACCATTTTTCGTCATTTTTCTACTGTTTTGGGTCAACTTTGATAAATTCGAAAAATTTCCTAAATAATGTACCAATTACATCCACTTTCCAACTGGAAACATATAATTCTATTCCTGAAAATCGGAGCATTATTTCGGGTAGTAAAAGTGTCTTCAGACCAAAAAAAAAAAAAAAAAAAAAAAAAAAAAAAA
>JAIUCT010000011.1:4087416-4111719 GCA_021307375.1 Tetraneura akinire
ATAATAATAATAATAATAATAATAATAATAATAATAATAATAATAATAATAATAATAATATTGCATGAATTATTATAATATTGGCTCGATATATACGCGTTTCACTGTGAGCAAAAACGTCGGCTCAGAATTATATAACAAATTAAAATATTATTTGGTAGTATTGTAGTAATATTTTAGATTCTGAGCGAAGCGAAGAATGTATTGGTTTTACAATGATGTGTGATTTTTTTTTTTTTTTTTTTATGTATGAAAACAAAATTACGACCAGAAATAATGCTTCGATTTGCACGAATAGGGTATGTTTCCGGTAGCAAAGTGGATGTAGTTGGTACTTTATTTAGGTCATTTTTCGAATTTCTCAAAAGTGACCTTAAGCGGTAGAAAAAACGACAAAAAAATGACGAAAAAACGGCATTTTAGACGAAAACTGAAATTTTGACGAATTCAATTTCTATATTTCACCATAACTTGAGCAATTTTTAAGATAGGGACTTGAAAATTTTTTTGGGTGTTCACATAGCTATTATATATATGTGGTATATTTTGGAACCGTTATGTTAATTTTTCTACAAAATATTGGACTTTGATTAGTTCGTAAAATTCTTGTTTTTTTTTGTATATAATGTTTGATACAATTGGCAATTTCTGGTATTAAGGATGTAAATTTTACAGAAGTATACTTATATACTATAATAAAATATATTACATAACATCATATCAAAATATTAGAAAAATTCCTATTCTCCATTTTTTACATTATCTGACTGAACTTTACACAGAATCGTTTTTTCGAATGCAATGGTTTATCATTGAATTCAATTTCTAATTAAAATTTAACGCTATGATTCGCACACCTGTATCCTGTGCGGCAGGAGTATCAGCTCATATTTTTTTAAATACGTAATATAATTTGATAATGTGTTATGATTATAGTTTTAAAATAGGTACATATTTTAATATCTTAATCTTTATTCCTCCCGGTTTTATTTAAAAACAATTTAATTCTTTTTTTATAATTATAATGTTAAACTACACGTTAATGTTTGATAAAACATTTTTAACTGTTTATATAATTATTATTTGAAAAATGATAAATACCTTCATATCATACGTATGACAATATAACATATTTTGTATACCATCTGTGATATTATAATACAATTAGGTATGTAGACGAACTCGTCAAAAAATATATTTACAAAATTGAAAATATTCATCAATATATGTATATGTATATGTATATGGATTCAAGTATATGTGTTTTTGATATGACTTTTCGAATTAAAATTTCTTAACCCTTTCTAAACTTTAATGATAAAATCTTTACGAGTGAAATAATATAACGTTATTACGACCGGAAACGTCCGTTAGCCTTTCAATTTTAATTCATCTTTCAATTCGTATTTTATAATATAGTATATATCTGATGTGACTTAGCAAACGGCATCGATAACGAAGCAGACTGGTGATATAATTTCCGGTAATTAGATTCCGGGCATACTATTATTACCTATTAATTATTATATGTATTTCTAATTATAAATATATTATATAATATGCAATATGCCACTTATAATACATGTACGTACCTATAATAAGTGGTCTAAAATTGGTCAATGTTATCCCCATCAATACTTTTTATAATCCGTACACCATCTGTATCTCTCCACTTATTATACGAAATCATAATAATGCATCCCTTGCGTGAATTCTACATTCAATATCAGCATTTAATTGAAAACTCTATATAGGGTATCTCTGATCAATGTATTAATTATAATAATAAATTCGTTAAACATATAATAATAAAAAAAAAAATTAGCATTTAAAAATCTCAATTTTTTGCAATAAGAACTTGGAAGTAGGATAATTTAATTTGAAAACTTTTAGAATTAGAACTACCTAAAATAACTTCTTTATTCAATATAATCTAAAATTATATTAAAATAATAACAAGCTCAGCTAATATAACAATTGCAATTGAATTATATGTCGTTGCAGTCGTCGTTTAACACAATTTCAAATTGTATTGAGCAAGTAACCAGCTACCTATACCACCAGGACAGAGTATATGTAGTACTGTAATGCGAGGTATATACAGTAACCCATATATTATGAAAACCTCTAAGCTCCCAATACGAACATCTTTAATTTTTTTATTTACATTTTATTACGTCATTATTAGAATTAGGTCATGAATTTTTTATACACAGGTATAATAAATTATTATTATTATTACATCATCATTATCATTATTATTATTATTATTATTATTATTATTATTATTATTATTATTATTATTAAGGCGTGTGTGTACGGGTACTATAAATGTCTTATAATATTATACACTTTGCCGTCATAGAATCGCATTATCGCACGCGTGATAACCTCTGGTGGCGGTGTCTTCGTCGACTGGGCGAAGAGTGTTTCGCCGGGTGCAACAATAGATTTCGACAATGGAGCCTATAGCGATTGTGTTGTTGTCGCGAAGAAGAAAAGGTGGTGGCCGTCGACCACATATGGTATTATTATTATTGGTACAATTGACAGACACGAGGGGAAAGTAGACTTAAACATATACCGTGTATACAGAGTATACCACTACCGCAGGTACGTCGCCCTTTCACATGGTCCACAATGGACGGGTGTTTGTCTATAACACGCGGACGTAGAGTTGTATGAATATAGACGGAGTATGACAGATTGACAGAAGGAAATATATCAAAGTTATTAAAACTGTATAGTATAATATAATATATATCCGAGAGACTAAAGACTAGAAGAGAGTAGCGCGAAATTTTACAGTATCTTGTACGCTGAGATATGACCAGAGAAAATAAAATATTTACATATACCTAAGTATACGGGAATATTTACCAGGTAGTCGGCGGACCGCAAAAAAAGCTACCCGGTAATCACGCGCGACGATTACCATGACAATGGTTGCCGCACAAAAACGTCGTGTCTTCTTGTATTATAATATATCGATGAGCCGAATACCGAAACACAACAGTCGTGCGAAGGATGAGGTGGTAGAAAAAAAAAGATATTATTATATATATATTATATAATATTACGGTGAACGCAGATTTACTAGCTGTTGCGCGCACCGTGTGCCAAAAAAGACTTAAGCACTCCTTTGGCAGGGGGGATAAAACTGCTATTATTATATTTCCCTGCGTATACCCGTCAAAGGTCGTGTCCTCTTATCTGGGGATAAAAATTTCAAGAGAAAATCACCCTTGTAACAGATATTCTTTTAGTAAATACCTTTTACTTACATATTATATTATAATATTTAGGCTATATATATAACAATATGCGGCCCTGCATTTTTCGAATTAATCCGCGCGTATAAACGAGTAGCCTCGTCCCTCTCAATCAACAACCACTGAAAATCTGAAGGATAAATAATGGTTGCCAAATACCCAATACCCTTACAAAAAGTATTATACTATCATACAATTAATCCCGTTTACCTCTAAAAATTATTGTATTAATAAATTGATGTTTGGACATTTAGAAATATCAATAAAAAGATAGTATAGTTAATAAAAAAAAATTTTAGATTTCACTTATATTTCTGATTTATATAAAATAATATGCTCTTCTTGTTATGTAATAATATATTGAGCTGGTCATAGGTTATATAATAAAAACAATAATGAAAATATATTATAATAATATAAAATAATAATGAAAACATTTTATATGATGTATATATTTGTAATTTACAACCATCAATTTTTTAATAGGTATTTAGAATAATATATGTACTGATTAAAATTTTTACATTTATCAGTCTCTACGTTCAATATACATAAATAATTTATCATAAAAAAAAAACTTAAATATTCATAATTAGTTGGAATTGAGTTAAGTAAAATATATTTGTGCTTCAATAACATTTTCAAATTTTTTTGTCGATTTTTTTTTAACATTATTATAAAATATTGAAATATAGTAGGAAGTATCCATATAAATACTTTAAAATTTTAAATATTAATTTACTCAAATTACAACTTTAAACTATATATAAAAAAAAAATTGATAATTGATATTTTTCTAATATTCAAGAAATACGTTAACCATTATGTAATTATGCTTCAATAGAATTTTAAAAATATTTTATAATTTTTTGTCAATTTTAAACAGCATTTTTGTAAAATATTGAGAAATATTAATAAGAATCCATATAAGTAGGTACTTTAAATATTAATTTATTCAAATTTCAAATTTAAACCATAAAAAAAAAAATGATAATTCATATTTTTCTAATATTCGGGAAATATGTTAACGAATATATCAGAATACTTCAATAAAATTTTCAAAATTTATTTAAAATTTTTTGGAATTTTTATTAATTTTCATAGTAAAATTATTGAGAAATAATAAGAAAAATACTTCTTGTATGAAATCTAAGAATTTCGATTAAACTAAAAGTATCAACTTTTATTACTTTTAACAGCTATAAAAAAAAAATGAGACTTGGAATTTTTCTAATATTTTAAAATAATATTAACTAATATATGATTTTACTTCAGTAAAATTTTCAAACCTTAAAACACAAAATTTCAAATTTTATCAAACATTATTTACATGTAAACGAGAATTATTATACGAAATATTCAAGGTTCTATATTTTGTAGAAAAATTAACATAACGTTTCCAAAATTTTATTATTATATAGAATACCTATGTGAATAACTACTTAATAAAATTTTTAAATCACTTAGTTTATAATTGAATGAGTTAATTTATCATGAAATATTGAAATCGAATTCATCGAAATTTCAATTTTCGTGAAAAATGCCGTTTTTCCATCATTTTTTGGTCGTCATTCTTATCGCATAGGGTCAATTTTGAGAAATTCGAAAATGAATTAAATAGAGTACCAACTACATTCACTTTTCAATCGGAAACATATATGCTGTTCGTGAAAATGATAGTTTTATTATATAATAATTATATGATCCGCTGATCGTATGGTTGAATTAAAAATCAGATTTTTGTAACATTATTTGATTATATTATTCTTTATACAATTATAAAATGACTATTTCATCAATTATACATATTTGAACATAACTTTTTTTTATACAGCTTATGGTTTTAGGTCAAAAAGGTAAAAATCAATAATAATAATTTATTTCTCTCTTATAGAACATAATATATTATATATACAAGATTGTCCCAGAAAATAAATAGTATATACCTGTACTATACTCGGCCAATTTTAAGTTTTTTTTCTTTTTAATTAATTTAAATGAAATTTTTCTTAGAGTTCGTTAATAACTATAATAATATTGGTATAGGTGTTGTTGGTTATTATAATATAATAATGTGGCATTATATCAAATATTATAATGGATATGTTACCGGCAATATGGATAATCCGGTATTTTGCGAAATACCTAAGCATTATATAAAATGCCAAAAATCACTCGGCAATATACATAAAACATAATACGAGCTTTGCCTAGGTATTATGCATCATACCAGACGTGGAGTAGGAAATATGATAAAAAAAAAAAAAAAAAAATGGGGTATGACCTATTATTACCAATTACTTTTACTTAGCATTTATCATAAATGCGCGTGCCGTGTGTTCACGATTTGACGTAATAATGATTGAGATAAGATTAACTCAACTAAAATAATAATTCAGAAGAACTATATTGAACGTACGTTTTAAATTTAAAATTTTATTACATTTTCGTCATTCTTGTTTCTCGTCGCGGTGTGGTATATTACTATGTGTTGGGGAATTTTAGATTATTATATTTAATGTTAAATCATTTGTAAATAATCTATAATATTTGAAAAATATCTTATTTAAAGTTTCGCACAATTTTGGTAATTTATAATACCAATAAGTACCAATTAGCCCGATTCTAAATGCTCACGCGCATGGACACTCGGTCTGCATTATAAAATATACCTAATTTGTGAATATTAATATTATTTTATGAAACCGCGATAGTGTGACCCGGGCCTAATATTAAAAGCTCTTGTAATATACAGGTTAAACAGGTATTTAATGTATAATGTATTATATTTAAAATAATTAATAAGTATTTTCTAAAAGTAAAACAATACAGTCAATAACATCGAAACACTATGGATACGATTAATATGAAGTCAAATTTTTATAACGAACTACGTATACATACGAATCGTAAAAAGTTGGCTAATAATACTAGTCCATATGCCTTAAAAATAATGTTTTGTGCACTTCAAAATGCCATTTTTCTACAACATGTCTTAATAAGTAGCTAGTAGCTTAATTAAAATGTATAAATAATTGCACACTAATTAATATAATAATGTTATCAATAATATATTGATTATTTATATCTATGTATAAAAATATAATAATAAATCAAAATCAATATTATATTTTAACATATTATGATAAATTGTTTTTACTTTGCCGAAAAAGCAATTGGCATTTTGCATAAAGTCTAGGTATTTTATAAAATGCCTAGGTTATATGTAAAATAATATTTAAAATCATATGTTTTATTCACATTGCCTAAAGTGGGTAGGTATTATACATAATGCCTTGGAATTTTGCAAACTACCTGAATTATCCATATTGCCCCGGTTACAAATATACAATATAATATTTTGTTATTAACGGAATCACGTCATATTAAGGCACTGCGGTAGTGCGGTCAATATTTTTTTTTTATCAAAATATGGCTTTGACCCTTCTCACACAATAAAGAATCGGTTATCGGAATTATATATAATATATTATTATAAAACTAGATAATACGTTATGTACGTGACTCCCTGTACTTAGCAAGTGCGCTGCCTTTGTTTGCGTACAGATAGTATCATAATATATTTATTCATATTATCGCGTCTATATAATATAATATATTTATATTATATTATACATGCGTTTATACAATGTGTACGGTTTGGACGCAATCAATCAGTCCGACAGTCGTAAACGTAAAAAGGGATTTTCTTCGTACGACAAGCGCACACTCACGATATGTAACACGTATACAATATATTAAATAATAGAAATTCGTATATACGCTCATAAAGGGCACAAAGGATTCAGGTGCCTGACAATAAAAACTAAACAGGATATTTTTTTCTACATTTTGTATTGCTCGTCGTCGTGGGCGGAGTTAAGGACGTTGGAGGCTTTTGTGCGACAAACATATAATTTTCACATCACCTGGGACCTGCAACAATGGCAAGGTGTTTGTCGTCGTCATTATTCCATTGTCGAGCGAGCACAAGTTGTATCCATCCTTTTTTTCTCCCTTTTTTTTCTTTTTCCTTTCTTTTTTTTCTCTGTCGCACAGCACGTCATAACCGCGGTATCCAAAGGCGCTAGCGCGTATACCATATGGACGACGGCGGGATATATATTATATATATAATATTATATTATATTATATTATATTGTATCATGTACATTTTTTGTATTATTTATTTATTTTTTTCCCATCTATTATTAAATAATAATATATTACCGCCCATAAAGGAAGTAATACTGGAAACGCGAATTATAAATTCATCAAAACAGAAAAGTTATTTTAAAAATTATATTATTTTAAAATAATATTTATTTAATTATAATAAAATCTTCATTGCATTATATCTAATTCAGCACTGGCCTCTTCTGTCGCGGAAAAATCTTGGAAGTGGTTTTGCTCTGAATTCCTGGAAATTATCTGGTCGTTCTATAGGTTTCAATTTCGGAGCCCATGCTTTAGGTGCACCACTTGGTCGACTTCTACGTAGAAAAGTTCCTATAATACAATTTAAAAAATATATATATATATTAAAAAATGTATGATTTCATCTTAAAAATATACTATTATAATTCTTACGAGTTTGACTTTCTGGAGGAGGATTTTCATTCTGTTGTTGTGTGTCAGGCATTCTTCTGCTACTTGTTGTTCGAGGTTGAGGTCTGTTACTTGTAGTCGCCGATGCACTAGGTGCTGTTTCTCTACTAGGAACAGCTCGTCTCGAAACTGGTGGCCTTCTAGGACCTGAAGGTTGTGGCTCCCTTGAGGGTTCACGAGGACATGGCTCTCTTTGTTCAGATAATCTTGGACAAGGATTTCTTGGAATAGGTTCTCTTGGACAAGGCTCTCTTGGACCAGGCTCTCTTGGACAAGGCTCTCTTGGAAGAGACTCTCTAGGACTTGGTTGCCTTAAACATGTTGGTATGCGTTCAGGTATAGGAGGCATTCTCTTATTTCCCTTATAAAAGTATGATTCCCAAGTATTCGCAGTAATTAGCTTTACATGGTTCACAAGCATGTCATTTTTTAACCGAGGATCGCCAAGATCATAGTGTATATGATATAAAGTAGACATAATATCATCTAACATATTATAACCGTAACTTCGCTGCTCCTTGGAAATGTATTCCAGTTCATTGTGTATATGTTCATAAAACGGAAGTAACCTAATAAAATCTCTATCCTTGAATGCACTATCGTTCCACTCATGATCGTCAAATGGACTAATTTTTGGTGGATTTTCATAAAGAGTTTGCAAAACCATTTTCGCACCACTGTTGTTTTCACCCGATGGATTCAATTCAGAGGAATTCGGTGCAACGTTCAAATAACTATGTGTTAATTTTTTAAAAGCTTCTTTTTTCTTCTTAAGTTCATTTGAAGCTAACGATAAATTAGTGAACGCATTCGCTACTATACTTGCATTGCATGCTATCTGATTAATATCTAATTCTTTAACACTTTCAACAGAATCTGTATCATCACATTCTTCATTATTTATTACAGGTTCAACTTGTGATTCTTGGTTTGGTCGTGGAGGTGGAGGTGTTGTTGAGTTACCTGTTATTCGATAATATTCAAATTGACTCGGGTTATCTGTATAATGTGGTGGATCACTACTAGGTCCTGGTTCACAATACGGCATATACACATGGTCATTTCCTGCAGTTTGACGTTTTGGAGAAATTTTATGAGAATCATTATGCAATAATTGATTTTCTCTAGTAGTATTATCAAAAATAACAAAACACTTTTTATTTACATATTCTGCAAATTGCTTTTGCTGATGCATGTTATCAGATGTTTGTGTTGCAATAAATTCAGAAGTATATTTATTGTGGTCTTTATTATTTAAATAGTTTGATGAAACGTATTGTGAAGAATCAGAACCCGCGGCTTGATGATCGCATATCATTTCTGATGGACTAATATTGCCATCCATAGTAGGATACATATGATGATTCGTATTTTCTAGAAATTCTGAAGATCCTGGAGAATCGTCTGGAAAATTAAAACTTGGAGGTTCTATGTTTGATATATCATTGTTATTATAACTATTATCATGATAAGATCTGTCTAAATCTTCTTCCAATTCCTCTAACAATGGTATCAATGGCGTTTGATCTTTTGTTGGAATTGGCTGAGATCTAGGATTTAGTTGACAACTATTATAATTTACGTTTTTAGGAGATGATGTCATTATTGGTTGACCAACTGTGTTGTTAATAGTACTATCTTCTGGGCTTTTAACCAACGGTATCCAATTATTAATTTTTCCTCCTGGAACGTAAAGCCAAAATTCCTCCCAAAGTTGAAGTGACCTTAAACTTTTACTTCTCCAGTTAATTGATTTAATTACATCTGCCGGATGAATGTTAGGATGAAACAAGCGATAAAAAGTCTTACATACCTCCCGGGCAACTATTCTTGCATATGGATTTTTAGTGTCTTCGATCAATCTTACAAAGAAGCTTAGTATCTTGACAACACCTCGCATTTCTTTAGGATCGTATCTTGGTTCTATTTCCATACTTTCACACTCGCGCTCTTCGTTCATTTGTGGTTCATCACGTTCTTCAATAACATCCATATTATTGTTTGTTCTTTGATTTCCTCTTCTATTTGATTCTGAACTCCTCGTTCTATTGCTTTGAGGTGCTCTGGTAGTAGATCTCCTTGCATTGCATGGTCTGTTGCTCATTATTATAGTTAACTTACTATTATTATGCTGTTATATAGTGTAAAATTCGAATTTAGTTGAAGATAATAAAAATTTATAATAAGAATTGAATTAATTTAAAATTTTTGTTTGGAATCGATTAACTGTATATAAATTAATTTAGATTTGATTTGTTTAATAAAAAATACAATGAATTATAACTTAGTTACCAATAAAACTAAATCATAATATTTTATTTTTAGCCAATAAGTAGGCAATTTTATGTTAATTAAATCAATAATGGTTTTAACGTAATTTCATTACGTAAATATGCAAAATACACACAATTTATAAATAAATATTTTGTTTTAAAAAATATTAATATGTTAATTTGTGATATTTTAATAAAATAATTTTAATTTATAAACGAAAATCCTTGGTGCAAGTTTACATAATATTTAAAAGGAATATTATAATATTAATGTTGCGATAATGCGATGATACATTGTTCTCGTTCGATCTACAGTCTATATAGTTCTATTAATCATTTTAAATTTTTGCGAAATAAATATTATTTCCATATTGTACATGAAATAACACTAAATTAAAATATATATTATATATATATATGATATTTTCGCTGTTTCCTATCGAATGTGATATTTAACACACGTTGATTAAACAATTATTAAAGTTGAAGTTGAACATTTGAAATACCCTTACGGGAAAGCGTTAAAGTATAGCATATCACAATACGCATGAAAAATTGTTTAATTCGTTGTGTTCGTTACAATCGGGAATCGATTACAATAAAAATAAAAATAATAATAATAATAATAATATATTTTAATAATATATAACGTTTTGACGTAATACGAAGACGCTATATTATTATAATAATGTATACGCCGATCCGTTGCTTTTTGCCCGGAAAAGGAATCGCGAACGGCCGCGGCGGCTCCTCTCGCCATGGTCACGGTTCGCGACAGATGGCTACAAAATTTTATTATTATTATTATTATATATATATATATATACCTGTACTATGTATTATTATTCTATATAATAATATATTATGTAGAAACGCGTATAAACGGTACGTATAAAAGAGTACAATGCGATCGCCAACAATTGAAAAGAAAAACAGTGGATGTAAAATTTAACACGCACTCGTATATATATATATATATACAATATACATATAAACACACATACACGTGATTACGGTAACGTGACAATGCGCATGTGTCTACGTGTATAAGGCACACCGCCGACAATCGCTCGTATACAGGGTGATCAAATTATATCGCGTCGCGAGTACGACGGACTACTTCCAATGTCTTTGGAAAACGTATAATTTCCACCGTCCCACACATTATACTATATTATAATATACGATATATTATACATGCACACGCACGACATCGCATCGTATAGGTCATATTGTACGTACATTATACAATATATACGTTTGCACAATAATAACAATAATAGTGGTTCGATTGATTCACAAAAGAATATTTCGCGGAGGGCGCAAAGCGCTAGCACAAAAGAATAAAGCGAATACGTATTATACCGCGGGGATGGTGTATAATGTCCCTTCGCCCCCGAGTGTTCCGTCCTTACGACACGCCACGTCCGATCGTCTCACACACGATTTCTTCAGGAGATTTTCGGAAGGTTTAATGACGCCCTTCGAGGCGACGTAACGTGAAGACTTGTTTTTTTTATATTATATATATATAAATTTTCATTTCCGTTTTTCACCCCGCGAAGAAAAGATTGACGTGACGCCAATTTCGACGAACCCGTCATAATCTTTAACACTTCTCCGGACGAATAATAATAATAAGGTACTTTTAAATTTCGAACGATAAAAATCAGATGATTTTCTATTAACTGTTCTTTAAACGTAATTCATCATTTTATCGTTCAATATTTTGTACGTACTTATACTCGTGATATGTCGATTAGATGTAATGTAATACTCAAAAACAGTCCTTGGCCGAAACGTATTCCTTTCATTTCAACCCTCTCAATTTATGCTTCTCGGGGGAGGGACATGGAAATTATTTCGTATTTTACATGTTTAAACACTACAAGAATTTTTATTTTGTTTTTATGTTTTGTTTTGTTTTAATTATAATTTAAACGAATGAACAACGTCGCATATATGTTATATTAATATATATATTATTATTTATTATTGTTTATAATAAAAATATAGTTATAGATCATTTTATAGTGTTTAAAATGCATTTATATATTTAATATATTATTATAGTGACCAGTGACTGACTGGCCCTAAGCTGTCACCACTGTAGGCCCTCATATTACTAAGCCCTTCATCAATAAGCTCTAAGGGGCCATAATTATTAGATTATACCTACATTCAATTTTAAATTCTAAATTTAACAATGAGTAGATATCGATACTCAATGATAAATGATAATACATTGTACAATTGGACATTCACATTAGTATAATAATTAAATACTTTAATGTTTTTACAGTTGATATTATAAATTTAGATTAAACATTATCAACTTATAAACATTATTATGTATAACTGTAATTGATTGTATGACGGAATGCATTGATTGTTATAATCCCATATCAAGTCAAACAATTTTCAGCCTTATTAACAAAATGGTTACTATTAATATAGATAATTTATTTTTAATTCTTATTTAAAGTCTAAAAAGGTAAATTCATATTTATTTATTTTGTAGGTATACTGTGTTTTTAATAAAATTGGTTTTAATTTAATGGTGCAATATTGATTTGAAATCTCCTAAATGTATACTTTTAAAAATCATTGAATACTACAATGAACACAAATAATACAATTTACAAAATAAATTTATTACAATGCAATGCAATCATAATTAAATAGTAAAATATTAGTTTTTTCAACAAAAAATTATATTGGTAGAATTTCATACAAACCATGAATACTAATCTACGAAATATGGATAAGGACTATTTATAAATTATATAACAGTTCTATTATATTATCTATCTATATTATTATAATAAATTATTACTTTATTGACTCAGTCCTCCTCAGCTCCCCTGATCCAGACCCATTTTCGTTTCATAATTCCTCTCCTCCCTCTGTAAGTTATCAGTTTATCACTGATCTGATGTAATACATAATGTATCCCATGTCTTGTTTTGTCGTATATAATATTTTTTATTTAAAAATTTATTATTTAAATAATAAATGTAGGTATAATTAATTTTTTTATTTACATAGGTACGTTAATAGCAGGTACGCAAACAACGAATTTAATATTATATTATTATCATATTATTTATAATATGTAGCACGTCTAATATAAAACGTTTAAATAATAAAAAAAAATAAAGGAAAATATTTCTAAAAAAAAATCGATAACATACAATACTTTCATATTATAATGGCGTATTGTTATTATGAAATCAGTGACGTATTTACAGGGTACGATGTTAATATGCACCATACAATATATTTTTTTTTGTATTTTGATTTTCACATACACGTACATCTTTCTGAAAAATTCTAAACTAAATTCTAAAATTCTAACTTCTAAGTTATATATATATATATATAAAAACATTTATTTATAATGATTTGTTTATTTGTTACAAAGTAGTAATATAGTAATCTCTTTTATTGTATTTGTATTGTAGATTTATATAACTACAATAATGCAATATGGTTACATTTAAATATTCCATACGTAAGTAAGTTTGAATTTCAAATTGCATATACATTTTAGATTCTGAGCGGAGCGAAGAATGGTATGGGTTTTACAATGATATGTGTCTTTTTTTTTTTATTTATTTATTTTTTTTTTTTTTATGCCTGAAGACACTTTTACTACCCGAAGTAATACTCCGATTTTCACGTATGTTACATGTTTTCGATTGCAAATTGGATGTAGTTTATACTTTATTAAGGTCATTTTTCGAATTTCCCAAAATTGACCCCATGCGACACAATAAAAAGACGAAAAATTTTTTCCTTCGACGAATTTGATTCATCAGCTAAATTTGTTTATAATAGTAACCATAGTGATAATATAAATATTATTGTTACTAATAGCAACCAAAATAATAATAATATTATTGAAACTAATAGCAACCGTCTATAAACAGAAATTTCCATGGTAATACTTCTTTGAGCACCCTCTGGGGGTTGTCCATATCACAAATCATAGATCAAAAACTAAGGTCTATAATGAGAATAAACGAACCATTCAGTGATATCTACAAAATAGTGTTAGGTGATTTTTTCCAATTATCTAGAATTAGCTATAGGGCAAAATGAAAAAAATTACGAAAAAAAATAAGAAAAAAATTACGAAAAAAATTACGAAAAAAATTTATTTTTCACGAAAACTAAAATTTCGACGAATTCGGTAAAAATATTTCACGATAACTCAGGCAATTTTGAAGTTAGAGACTTAAAATTTTTATTCGGTATTCACATAAGTTATATATATGTGGAAAAATTCTGGAACCGTTACGATAATTTTTCCACAAAATATAGGACGTTAAATATTTCGTAAAATTCTCGTCTTTATAGGTATATAATGTTTGATAAAATTGGCAATTTTTGGCATGAAGGTGTGAAAATTTTACTGAAGTATATTTTTTATTTACATAAAAATCCCTAGTCTGAATTTTTTATAGCTGTTGAAATTATCTTTAGTTAATCGAAAATGTTATAAAAAAAAATGATTAAAAAACGGCATTATGTGATTGAACTTCGCTCAGAATCGTTTTTTCGAATTAAATGGTTTGCCATTACATTCAAATTATAATTAAAATTAAACACTATGATTGCACACCTATATCCTTTCCACACCTGTATCCTTTCCCTTGCTTTTTTCATTAATTTTTCTATTGTAATAAGTTAATATTCTTAAAACTCATGTGTGGAAATTCTAACAAATATTAATATTAGTGAGAGATATTAATATTTCAATAGCCAATAGTGTTTATTGTTTATATAATATTATAATTTTACAGATAAAAGGTTTAATATTTTTTTACTACATGCTACCTGTATATATTATCATTGAGTACCTACATATTATTTGAGTATATATTATCATCGAGTATTCGAGTATATGCTCAATGACATTATATACACATTAATAAGATTATTATTAATTTATTTTTATTATATTTTATTACTATTCAGTTATAGTATTTTTTAAGATAACCTGAATTTATTCACCTGTATATTAAAATAAGCATTTTTATAAATTAATATAATTAATTATAAGGTAATAACGTTAAAAATAGAAAGTCGAAAAAAAATAAAATATTTTTAATTATTTACATAATATATTTTGAGGATTTTAATATTAAAACATGATACATGATAATTTTCAGTTATCAACATGTAATAATAATAATAATATGTTCATGTTAATATGTTATTGTATGAGTATGAATAATTCGATTTTAATATAGGTACTAATGTTGTACACTAATAAATGGCATCTCTTATGCTTCAAATACAATACGTTTTATTTTTCTTGAAAATACAATAAACATATCATAATACGAGTTCCTATTACAACTCAATTATTGTTAATTACGAGTTCCATTTAAACAATTTTTTTTCATATTTGTACACGATCTGTTTACGTATTTTTAATAATTGTAAGGATACATTTTTGAATATTATTGTCGTACATAATTTATTTCTTTATAATTGACATGTTCTTGGAAATTTTAATTTTTAACATTTAAAAACATATTTTTTCTACTGTACCTAATACAATAATATTGTTAATATTGTTATTTTCATTTTCTCTTTCTAAAAGACATTCTTATTAAATTATTTTTATGGGTCTCTTACAATTATATTTATGCTATGTGATGTACCGGGTACAGCGAAGAAGTATTCGGACAAAATTATTTGTAACTGTAAAAGAAATATAATATTTATGTTCATTGTTCGTTGACCGTCCAGTATTTTTTTTTTTTTTTATATATATATATAATAATTGGAGAAATGTTAAAAAAAAAACTTTAAAATTGTATATAATATAATATGTTACGGTGAATGATGTAAACGTGGTAAATGACATCATATTTACCTAAAAATTGGTAAATGTTGCAAATGAAGACATTCCCCGGTTATTGTCGTCGATCACCAATTTAGTTGGAGAATGATGTTCAATACTTTTATGTCGGTGCGAACGATCAGCGATTAAATGTGTAGGTGCCGAATAAGCTTCGTTAGTTAAAATAGATAAACGAAAATCCCAACTAGTAATAACGTCGATAACCCGAGTAATAATATGAGATAATTTATTAGTTTATTAGTTAGTATCTATACGGGCATTTTATAGCAAGTTGTATATGCGACGAGTGTGTGTTTTTTTGTAAAAATTTGTGTCACCAGTGAACAAAATATAATAAAAGTAAAATAAAATTATAACGTTATAGTTTTATTTAATTTTAATATTAAAGTATGGAGAATAAATTTAAAACAGCAATTGACAAAATTATGTTTGAAATTATTATGTTTGTTCTCGTCAAGATTTATCCTTACTATATTTTACAATACAAGTTAGATCCCCATCTAAAAAAATGTTCCCAAAATAATAATTAATTTACTCTTATGCACCTAGTGAAATCGATTTTTGGTATTGCTAACGAAACTCCATATTTCTAATATTCAGTTTATTTTCTTGTCTAAGAAAAATATATTATAAGTATAAAAATATCCTGAATAACACAAAAAGATTATATAAATTATTATTTTACTAAAATAATAATAGTTATTAATTTGTATTTGATATGTACATTAAATACTTTAAATTATTGTATTATAATATTATTATCATTGTATCCGGTAATTTAAATTTTACTGAAACGCAATATTTCACAAAATTTTAACACAATACTGAGTGTGACCAGACCACGTCAATAATGTCAAAAAATCAAAATAATAATTATTTGAAAAAATACAAATCTATTTAATTTAATGTAATGTGTATATAAATAACGTACTACATACTCGTAATAATCTTTGCAACGGCGATAGATACAAAAAAATAATAATTTGTAGTAAATTAATATTGGTTTATTAATATTTATTTAGTATGTTATTTTGTTATTTATTATATTGTTAATTATTAGTTATTTTTTCATTAACAATTAACAATTAAAACATGTCGGGGAGAGATGTAATAATAATATGATAACATGATTATATTATAATGATAATATTTAATATTATAAATTAGGTTTAATGTAATTATATATTTTGATATCAATAAAGTGAATGAGTAAATATACTAAAATTATCAACTACAGCTATAAAAAAGAAGAGCTGATACTTCTGCCGCAGGGATATAGGTGTGCAAATCATAGTGTTTAATTTTAATTAGAATTTGAATGCAATGATAAACCATTGCATTCGAAAAAACGATTCTGAGTGAAGTTCAGTCAGATAATGTAAAATATGGAGAATAGGAATTTTTCTAATATTTTGATATGATGTTAGTTATGTAATATATAAGTATACTTCTGTAAAATTTGCATCCTGAATACCACAAATTCCCAATTGTATCAAACATTATATACAAAAAAAAAATAAATTTTACGAAATATTCAAAGTCCTATATTTTATAGAAAAGTTAACCTAGCTGTTCCAAAATTTTACCACATATACATAGTAGCTATGTAAACACCCAAAAAAATTTTCAAGTCAACTTCAAAATTGCTCGACTTAACGTGATATATATTATTGCAATCAAATTCGTCAAAATTTCAGTTTTCGTGAAAAATGCCGTTTTTTCGTCATTTTTTGTCGTTTTCGCCGCGGTTTGTTGGCAAGAACGGATCTCACGTAACCACACAGACGCGTTTTCGTTGTGCGTGAACGTCGGACCGATATCCAAACCGCCACATGAGACGGTTGTACCGCTTTACCGCCGGCGTTATCTGAATATTGATTTATAATACAACACATAAAATAATTGAAATTTGTTATTGATGATGTTAAAACCCAATGTTATCAGGTGGGATTTCATATTATTTTCTCGTCAAATTATACGATTTTAAAATTTAACAGTTGAAACTGTTTTGTGGTCTTATGTCTGTGCTGTGTTTATATAATTTATAAATTAATATTTTATAATTTATTTTAATATTTTTATTTTAATTCAAAACATGTTTGATACCGAAATGTTTATAACTGAGTTTGAAAACCAACCCAGTGTATGAAATATGTCCAATAAAAATTATAGCGACAGGGAGGAAAAAACTGCTTCATAAACAGCAAGAACTTTGAATGTATTATAATTATTCATTATTATTATAATTTATATAATAGTATAGTACCTATTCAATATTGAAACGTTCACGGGCACGAATAAACATATACTGTTTAATAGTTCATATAAAGTGTTATTCGAACAAATTAAAATCAAGTACAGTAGATAATATAATAATAATATATTATAATTTAGTAATTTACTAATAAACGCGCGGTGACCTGTGTGGCGCCGGCCTTACTGCCTTAGGGTCAATTTTGAGAAATTCTAAACACGACTTAAATAAAGTACCAACTACATCCACTTTCCAATCGGAAAAATATGCTATTCGTGAAAATCGGATCATTATTTCGGGTAGTAAAAGTGTCTTCAGACATTAAAAACAAAAAAAAAAAAAAATCACACATCATTGTAAAACCAATCGCTTCGCTCAGAATCTAAAAATATTAAAAATTATATTTTCATTGTATATCGAATTTATTGTTCGTGAAATAAATAAATACCTACCAAAAAACGACAATACTAGTAGTTACTATTTAACAATTTTTTTTCGGATTATTTTCCTGTAAATTATTTTATGCAACATATTTCATACATTCTACACATCATCGACGGGAAATTTTCTTTTTTTTTATATATAAAAGAAAAAAAAATGTTATACCTATTCAATACTAACCTACAATAACGTTATTTTGTTTTTTCTCGTTTGAATTGATTTCTCTTTTGATTTATTTTCCTAAATTCGTTTTTACATCAGGATTCACAACAACGGAATTTAAATACTTCATTATTACAATATTATGTTTGATGATAACGATATTATCCAAAAAATATAATATACTCGTATATATTTTATTATCATAATAATATTCTATCCGTCTTACATCTTAATTATTTTTATCGTATAACGCCGACACGCAGTGGTCCTCAACCGAGTAGTAGTACGAGTGTATCGTTCTAATTCCGGTCGATCCGGAACAGGCAGATCAATAAATATTCAACCGTGGTAAAGGTTTTGATTTTTTTTTTTTTATTATTCATATTTCCCAGTAATATGAAATAATAATAATAATAATAATAATAATAATAATAATAATAATAATAATAATAATATACCTACGATTCGGTTTGCCAAATATACAATGGTATGATTATTGCAAGTATAATGTTATTATAATACGACCGTGAGTCAAATATTATTCGAACCTCGGCTTCTCGGAGTCAGATCGGAACGCGTTCCCGGAACGGTATATTGTGTGCGGCCTGGAGGAAACAATGAATCGCATATCCGAACACCTGTACGCGATCACATGTTTGATTCTATTTTTCAAAGCATTATATAACATAAAATATGTAGTTCGAAATAACTCTCCATAAACGCACTCGCTGCTTCGTCTCGAATAATATTTTGTATAAATAAAACGATCGGTTCATTGATCACGAGCACATTATAATAAAACGTGTATTATTATTGCGTTTATTATATTAGGTATTATATTATTGTTATATGTATACCGTGTATTATTATAATTTTATCATGGTGTGTTTACGGAAGTATAATATTATATATGTGATGTGTATGCGAATTTCCATCGTTCGTGCGATTATTCCTACGCCAATATTCAACTTCCAATTCAAACGTTATGGTAAAAGTATCCCCGATCCCTTCCAACCGAAAAATTAAAAAAAAATCTCGATATCTTACATCAGGCGTTGCAAAACCTTATCAAACGAGTGAGCTATATTCAAATTTTTTTTTTTTAATTTTAACCATCGACAACTAGGAATTTTTTGATAAGAAATAAAAAGTTCATCATAAGAATCTAATATAAACCATTAATTGCGATTTATACCTAATTTTTAGATTTTGAGCGAAATGAAAAAATCTATTAGTTTTGATGAGTGTCTTTTTGTTTTGTTTTTATGTTTGACGACAAATTTTTAATTTTATTTTTTTGAAATTCGTACACACACATAATTTTATAGGGTAAGTTGAATTTCATCAAAAATTACAAAATTTACCCCTCAAAAATGAAAAATCAAATGAGAATATTTATCCACAGAATCGTATTATATATACTCGTAATCGCGTTATAAATAAAAAAAATTTCAAAAAATTAAAACTCTGTAAAAACGACATTTGTATTTGTACACAAAAAATGATTCGTAAATTACTAAAATTACCAATTAACTAATGGCAACTAAATAAACTAAAGTATATACGCGTAAAATAAATACCATAAATTATAATATCATACAATAAGTACATAATTTTTATTATTATTCTTGATGGCTTGATGCAATCGGTCTGTCGACGCGTTGGAAACAAACACCGTCGGTCGTGTCAACATAACTCGTGCGAAATTGTATTTATTTATAACGAACTGTCATTAGAGTGAACATCTTTTAAATTATTGGTATATTGTATCGGTTTATTCCTTTTTAAATTTTTTATTTTTCCGAAAGGTAAGAATACTTTTTTTAATGCACGCTTCCGTCTCGTTTTATGTATAATATTTTATAACTCGCGATGATTTATTATTATTACGTTACGTTTAAATTATTTGCCTTCGTTTATTAAATTATAGATATTATACTACGGAAATATGGTCGTACCGTACGAATCGACATATTGCGTTAAATGCCGACAGAAGACCGAATGGAACGGTCAACCGATGCTGAACCAAACCAGAAACCGCAGGGCTGGTTTGCGCGGCACTTGCTGTAAATGCAACAAAACCAAATTCACGTTCGTTACCACGTGCTTCTATCGCAGTCAATTGTAAGCACGCGTAATTAAACGGGGGGATCAGTCATTCACGAAAAATAACAATATAATATCGTATATGTTATTATTACTAAATTATAATAATTTTCTTTTGACTAGTGTTCTACTTCTTAAATTTGACGCGCCAACGCGTACCTCTCAGAATACTAATAAAGTAATAACTAATAAGAAAATGAATATAAAGTGTGAGTTTGTTAAATAATTTAAGACAAAGGGAACAAATCCAGAGAAGATTGGAGAATTAAATTTAGGATGATAAAATATTTTATTATTATACTTTAATTACCTACCTATACTTAAAAAGTATATAATATTATATGATCGATGAACACGAATAATGAATTATCCTATTAACATTTTTAAAATTTTAATTAATATTAGTTTTTTAAACCTCCAAAGCAAATTTCTAAAAAAATAAATGTCGTCGTGTGAGAACAAATAGAAATAACAATTTGTTCTTGGGTTTATATTTGAAAATTGACATTTATTTGTTTTTGTTTATTTTTAGGGGACCCCCAAAAAAATATTAATTTTTTCGTTCTAAACATTTTGTTTTTATACATTTTCAGACAACCGACTTCAGGTCCAATATTATAATGGCCACACGTTTGTACGAGTACATGAATGATGTGTGTCAACGATGATTTTTATTAAATTGATATTTTATAATAAAATAATAAACGAAAATTGCATTTTTATTTTTGTTATTTATTTAATAAACAAACAAACATATTTGTGTTGATCGGTTCCCATATTATGAAAAACGTAAATATCAACAGATGAATACAAATTATGACCTATATATGTACTTATGTGACATGTATAGTGAGGGAAACACAACAATAACAACATTAATTCGTAAAACTATGTCGTACAGAAAAAAAATGTATCTTATACCTATCGAAAAATAAAAATAATCTATAGGTATACAATATATAATATTAATATATTATACAGAGTGATATGTTATTATGTATTAGTACCCATACATAAGGCACATAGGGGTAGGCAAATAAACGACAAGGGATGATGCTACGCGCGTACGTGTATTATACATTAGAATTATATTATATTATAATGTTATACAGAGTGAAAGATGAGAAATGGAAAATTTTACGTCGATGTTTACATTTGAAATTCTCGCGTTTCGCTCTGTATACGCTATATATACATAATATAATATATTATATATACTATACTATACAATACGATATAATAATGGAAAATTAATATCGTATTTGAAAACGTTTACCGATCGTTTCTCATAATGTCGGGTACACAATAATACAATAATATACAAATATAACACATTATATTATCGAATGTTCGCCCTAATTTTTATATATTATAATATCATTATACGCATACCCTCCGAGACGGGCGATCGCGATCTGTGTGGCTATAGGGACGATCCCATTATCGGAACTCAAATCCCAAATTTATATAATAATACGTGCAGTATAAACGGACGTTTATAGACTAAACGTGAAAAAATTTCTCGGGACGACCCTGTTTGGAAAAAAAAGAAAAGAGAAATCAATTGTGAGCGCGAAACATTATACGCCCTGCGAAGAAAGGGGAAAACGGCAAAGGACACGACACGCGCGATAATGACGTGAAATCGTACGTATACAGGATGACAGTATTTCACGCTGTACATATTATATTGATATAATATGTATATATTATGAAATGTACAAGTATATAAGGGATATTCCCAATTTGTTTACAACACGAAATTCCAATCACCCTGTACATGTACATAACATATACGAAATTATAAAAACCGCAAACCCGTCACCATGTATACACCGCTATTAAATAATAAATAATAACACACCAGTACCAAACTATTATAATATTTTTAACCGGCGAATAAAAGCCGTTTTCCGACTACAACAGGCGATCGGTATCACAGCATCGCAATTGCGAGATCTAAATCTAAATCCAACGGAGATGAGATGTTCGCACGAGATTTATATCGAAATTTCGACGAGGCTGTCACATATATACAGCCTCCTCTATCGTATCCGTCTCTCGTATATTATAATAAAATACGTCCTGTGACGTTACTATACGTTTAAATCTATAACCTATAACATTCTGCGTAGAATTTTTTTTTTTAACCGTTTCCACTTCACGATTCGGAAAAATAATCAAACGTCGAAATCGTTATGGTAAAGATCTGTATGGGATACGGAATGGAAAATTTACGTGTTTTTCACTGGATATTTTTTTATATAATTTCTTCGAAAGCTTACACCTAGCTTTCGGTGGACGGACAAACTCGTCTCGTTTACTTATAAAAATTATATTATCAAACTTCGATTACTTAATACGATAAGGGGGTAATTATTTTTTTAAACATATTCACTGCCGTATATAATGGCTTATACCAATGAGGCTCTGTCAAAGAAAGTCCGCTCTTTCCGTGACGCGTTATACGTATATGACAAAGGTCAAACACATACCGCGAGTATGATATTTTAATATATAATCTCACTATACTCGGAATCTCCCGCGGGGTGATTTTTGTGAATAAAAAAATACCATCTTCACGGACGATCGGGTGCCATTGATAAAAACAGCGACCGACGCTCGAATATTACGTATATGTGATATTTTAACGTAGAAATAAAAAAAATATATATTTTTTTTCAATTCGGATTTCCTACTTGTTCAGTAGTTCGAATGTCGGACGATATTATAATATATACAACATACTATAATATATTACATTATAACATTATAATATACCTACTTTTAATTTTTAAACGAAAAAAAAAAAATAAAATAAAAAATTTCCCTCAAAATAATATTATAATATGGACCGAAAACCGGCTTCGACCCCGAGATTTATGATAATAATAATTACGGAAAAGGAGCGGTATATATATGTAGCAGGAGAAGAAGACGAGAATAAAAATATATAAAAACCTATATCAAAATATGTATAATATTATAATATACGCCTCGTGTACCTATATAATATTATATACTATCGTACGTCGAAATGTACGCGTTATGAATGGCCGCGTTAACTCTCTCACGCAGAATACAAAAATGTGACCACAACAGGTTTCGAGTATAATATATACCTAGGTATATTACATTATATAGGTATACCGTATACGCGGTTCGGAGGAATACAGCAGCTGTTCTCCGAGAAACGTATATTATAATATATTATCGTATTCTCTTCTCGCGTCAATGGAATTTTTCCTTTTTGTATTATTACAATAATAATAATAATAATAATAATAATAATAATAATAATAATAATAA
>JAIUCT010000011.1:4111729-4132822 GCA_021307375.1 Tetraneura akinire
AATAATAATAATAATAATAATAATAATAATAATAATAATAATAATAAGAAGGATAACAATAAAATACACGCACTTATTCACAACTGACCTATACGCGCGCACATAATGTGTATTCGGTATTTGTAATGACTATAACTATATAGGTACATACCATATTATATAAAAATATATGCCCCGTTAACGTGTATTATAGGTACCTTTTATTTGATATTATTATTATTATTATTTTTTTTTTTAATGCTTTATTTTTATTAATATTTATTTATATTATCGCCATCGCTTTATAACCTTAAAAGACGAATACAAACGTCTTTTATTATAAATTATAATATATTATTACGATTTTATGGGTGATATAGATACCTAAATTTATATACAAATAAAGTACGTCCGGGTTTGTTCCGTTGCACGTTTGTGCAAGATTTATTTTATTGTATTATTATTATTGTTATTTCTTATTTTACAGGCTCGTCCGACACGGAAAACAGACAAGAAAAATAGTTTTATAACGTTATATTATGTCGTTTTGATGAACGTTTCAAAAATGTATAAATTGTTCACTGTCTATAGGTTATTCGACGGAATATTGAACAAATATAACTCGTATTTCGAATCCGGATGTATTAGATTATCGCTTATACATTATAATGTAAGGGTTGGAGCTGGAAGGGTTGCAGAAGGCATAAACATCCCTAATCGAATAATAGATGTTAAAAGTTAAAACCCTACGGGTTACACAAAGGTATAAATTGTTAAAAAATACAATCGCTTTTTTTTTAAATTTCACGATAATGATACAATATCATATTCATATTATTATAACGATCCGCGGTAAGTTTATTTACGACTATAACGTTTTTCTGTATATTATAATATTACGTTTAAATTGTTTTTTTTTTTTTATTATAACGAAACAATTTTTACACCGTCTGTTAAAGTGTTAACTATTTAATTATTTGTAATTTGTTTCATTATTTCGTAAACCGATACAACAAACATAATAACAATAGCATAATGCGTATACCGTCGTTCTAATGACCAAGTAATTATACGCGCATTATTAGTAGGTACCTGCATATTATTAAAATAATTGCTATTGCAATTTATTTTCATTTGTATTTTTTTACATTATACGCGAAAATTAAAGTACTTTCGTGTAATTTTAAATAGTCAAAACTTCATAGTTTTGGGTTTGGTTCGGGCGTGTATTATACGTTTTCGATGTCATTTCTATAATATATTTATATTATCTTTTTACTATGTACACGACATAAAACGATACTCCATCGAATTGTTTTTAATTTGTAAATTATATTGTTTTCTAAATTTTTTTTTTTATTCTATACAATATGAATTGTGTCGTCACAGTAAGGCGTATATCAATTTATACCCGATTATTATATTCATATATTATACTTTATACGTTCGGAAAATTAAAAAAAAAAAAACTTTTTGACAGTATCGTTTTATGTTTTCATTATAAACTTTTAACTACATTTAATACCTCTGTATCGAAATTTTTGTAACACAACGAAAAATTCTGATTTCACCCATTATAATATTATATATTCTTTAATATTACATACAATATTTTATAAAACTTTTTAGTTACGTATACGTATACACGCTCGCCATTATTGTAATAATTATTAGTAATTACTAATTAGTAATTACTCGTGACTTCGTGAGCGATATTGTGTGCGGAATATGTAACTATACCATCTATATTTTACAAATTAAAACAGGCGTGTTGTTATACGAACACACGCGGTTAATATATGAGCTGCTGCAGAATGAGCATTTTTTTTAACTTTTTAAGTAAAATATAATTTTAAAATACACACAACGAACAGTATATATAATTATATTATTACGTATTACACGCGAATATTATAAAATAACATATATGATATAATATTATAGTTTATCGTTCTACGTTTTCCCATAAATTTGTTTAATAATAAAAGTCATTTCGTTTATGGATAAAAATGCGTTGACGTTGCGTATACGATACATAATACATAATACGTATAGGGGTATAGGTATACGTATTAAACAGTAAATGTGACATGTGTATAATTAGTAATTAGTAATATTACACAGAGAAATTTAAACGAATTTCGCCTTAACCGTCGTATACTTGTATAATTATATATCGTTGATTTATGAATAATATATTTTAATATTATTATTATAATAATACACAGAATCTGGTGAAAAGTATTTCTTCCGCCGAATTCTCGTGTGCATCATTATATTATATATAGGTACACGTCCTTTTATTTTAAAATTTTTTATTTACCTATATTGTGTGTGATCTGCAGTGATTACATTTGTTACGGTTTTATGTAATATGGTCAGCGATTACCATAAATAAGATATTCGTTCGGTAAACAATTTCATCTATATATTATACATCATAGCTGATACACGCATGACGCATACGTTATTTAGGCAATTTTTCGAATTTATACATGAACATGACGAAATTACGTAGGTATACTCTATGTCTATAGTTTATTAATTTATCATGATAATGTGTAGTTTGACGTTTTTAATTATTTTACGATAACTACTAAATATTTAAATTATAATGTAGAAACTTTAAATTATAAATATTCACACAGATATTTATATAATAATATTTATATAATTGAATTTTTTGAAACAAATATTATTAATCATTTTTGTAAATATATTATAAAACCGCATATAAATATTTTTTAATTTTTCAACTTTCAGTACCTACATAATGTTTTGAAAATTTATCGATATAATATTTAACTAAATAACTAATGGCCAGGTATATTTCGAAAATCGTTTTGCTTCAAATTATTTATTTTCAAATGCTGCGATGAATTATTATTACTTACAATATTCGTATTTATAATGTATATAAGTATATAACCTACACGTAAATCGTTCCATCACTATTAATCATTAAATTATACACAATTTTTTTCTAATTCACTTCAAATTGTATGACCAATGATCATGTTACATACAATTAGGTACCTATACGGAGTTTTAGTATTTTTAAAAGTATGAAAACATTTTGTTTGGAACAGTAATAATAAATTGAGTAGGTAACAAAATTTGGGTATGTACGTAGAGTTCAGAATTTAATATTTAATGAGTATACTTTATTTAGATGATTTTTTTATTGTTGTTTTTTTTTATAATATAAATAAATTATTTAAAAAAATAGTAAAATTTCTATATAAAAATTATAATTTTGACGAACTTGATTTTATTTAACGTGTTGTGAACATAACTAAAAAAAAAAAAAAAGTTATATGTAATTATGAATATTGTAATTGTATTAAAAAAAAAGTGATAAAATTTTGAATTTATAACTTTTATTTGAGTATAAATTAATTTTGGTTATATTATTTTATTAAATATTTATTACTTTATTAATAATTGATTTATTATAATAGTACCTATATATAATATCTGATTGAACATCGCTCAGATCATTTTTCCGAATGAGTTGATTTCTCATTGCATTCGAATCTTAATTATAATATACAATCCTTCCAGGAATGCATTATCCTCTACATCAGTCCGTACCTCGTTTTCAATTTTTCTGCTGTATTCTCGTTATATTTTTAATTATACTTTTTTTACGCATAATATACGTAATTTAAGAAATTTAATTAATAATCGCTGGCATAATAACATGTTTTTTCACGATCGACGAAGTAAATATAATCGTAATTCGTAATCGACAAATACCTATTCATACCATTATTGTGTTTATACGATTACGAATAGTTTGGTAAATATATGACATAGATCGGCGACAGGATCTTCGAATCAAAACAAAATATTATAGACAAACATGAAAATATTATTATTGTTATGATGATGCCCACACGGTCCGCCGCGTGTATATAGGTACTTTTCGTTTTTACATACGAATTTATTAATACCTATAATTCGTATATATCTATATTTTATAATATTGGATGCTGTCAAAAATTAAAAGTACTCGTCTTAAATCGGATAAAATGATTGATATTTTTACGGTAGATACATAAAGTACCTGTAATACGTATATATTATTATACATTTTTCGATCATCGCTGCGTGCGTACGAGTCACATATTATAATGTAATAATATCGTAAACATCGTTTCGTGATTACTATCATAATATCGAAACCTAGTGAGAATAAAATTTAAATGTATATTATTATTATTATTATTAAAAAAAAAACACGGTAGGTACCTCCTGTATACACGTGTAATATGACTTATTCGCCTCACACGACGGCGGCACCGGGTGTCGGCGGCACACCTTGTATCTCGCGCGACCAAGACCGCAGCGGGCGATAACCGACATCGTCACCATAAAGGTTGAATGTTCACTAAAATCATACGATTATCATATACCTAGGTGCACGACCATACTGCATTATTATATTGCTCCTTGGTTTGATCTTAACGCTCACGAGTTTTTTTTTTTTTTTTTTTTTTTTTTTTATTTATTACCAGTTCCGATTACACGACAATAAATATTTATAACGCGCGAGTATTATAATACATAATATTTTTTCGGTATTTATAAATTTATAATAACACACGGATGCCGCCGACTGTATATTCTATAATTATTATACGTATACTATTTTATAATACATTTATACTCGTTTGTATATTATATGCTATATTATACGTTGACCGCACCCGCGCAGCGTCATTGATCATTCGAAGAAGTCGCGGGATGTACAGAGCGCGTATCTCGTGGATTCGACCGTTTCACGCCGATCGTACGATATTAGAAAACGCCCGATGCTCTCGTCGTTCACTCTGTATATTATTAATATTTAATAATAATTCGTGTATACACGTCTAAGTAGGTATATTTTAATATTTTCGGTCGGATGTCTCTTGACCACCGCGTACGATTTTTTCCAAGCAGCCTCCTACCGCTCCGTCGACAACGATCCGAAGGAAAATATCAAATTTATTGGACCGGTCTGTGTTTTTTAACGTTAATAACATCACAAGCACGTGTATATTATACGCGTTGTGTAATATATCGTTAGTATTATATACGTATTATTGTATATATTAATATATAAATTTTACGCGTGTATATGGTATACAAATCGAATTTTATACTCGGCTCTATTATTTATTATTATTATAATACTTTCGAGTGGCTGCCGGACGATGAAACACTTATAATATTATTTGCGAGTAGGCTGCAAGACGGAATAGACGATAGAACTGATTAGGTATTATATTATAATACATATATTATTATTTCATTATAATGACTGAATTATATTTTACTCGTCGATTCGAAAACAAATTATGATTAAATAATAATAATAATAATATTTTTACTAATTTTTTGTTTTTTGAATTTATAATCAAATAATATCAAAATTTAATTATATATAATAGATCAAAAGTTAGCGACAGTAACAAACCTGATGGGACGTCCCGTACAATATTTTAATTGGAACTTATAGACATTTAAGTAATAATATTAATCAAAATTTAAAATACAATGTTCATAATGCGTATCACGTTAAAAAATTGACACGAAATGTATAAAAAATTTAAAAAATTGTAAGATTCTCAGAATATTTTTGTATGCGTTTAATAGAATGACAAACGTAAAAGAAAATAGAATCATAATATTATTATAATGTCATGTTGTTGTGTGCAAATAGAAGCATAATAACAGTAGGTATAAAAAAAAATTGTCTTTTCTTATATAAAAAAATTATCCTTTCATGGATTAAAACTATACTCCTTATAACTTATAAGTGATGAACTGATGACATTTTATTATTATATTTGAAAAGTTTTGAATTATTACTTTTCAGAAACTAATTTGTAGTTTGTATACTTTTTACAATATTAATAGAATATTTTAATGTTGGATACTGTTTTAGTGTTGTTATTTAATGTAATAGTCATATATCAAAATAATAAATATTATTGTAATAGGTATATTATAAACTATAATACGAGATAAAATGAACCTGGGAAACTTGATAAGATTTTTAATTTACATTTTATATTTTTAATCTCACTGATAATATTGGATAAATTTTTCAAAATCACAATAATTATATTATATTTCACAACAATTATTGGCGAATAATAATATATAATATTATATTATACCTATACGGGAAAAATATTAAAATTAAATGTCCACTCATTCACAAATATTATAATCTCTCCTCATAATGTATAGGTAATATGATATATTATACCTATATTATAGGATATTAAGAACATTTTTCAACCGTTAAAATCCAACGTTTTTTCAAATCAACTGTTTTAGTGATACTCGTAGTAAAAATTTATCATTTTTATAATATCGTATATATTGTATATTATAGTTTAAAAATGTAAAAAAAATATATATATATATATATAATATATGTATACATTCTCCTATTTTATTAAACAAATTTTACCATTAATTCCTATACTGTATAAATAATTAATGCCGAATAATATAATAATTTTTTTTATAGACGGCTAATGGAATTTAATATTATAATGATAATATTTTTACAATTACAATTTAAATTTAAAGAAAATCATGACCTACCTACCTATTAATTTAATTTTAAAATCTATTTAATCTTTTTATTTTTCATACGTGATACGACACTGATACGCATACGAGTATACCGCGTTATCTTAAAGTATATGCGATTTCATTACATTATTATTTTTACGTCTAGTGAAACATAATTCTTTTATATAATATGTTTAGAACGCTAAAAAATATACCATTCGAATTTTTCTACAACTTAATAACTTATACCTACCTACATTTTTAAGTCGTTTTACAATTCCACATCTCTTGGTACACCCTTGAGTTTTATTTTAAAATTGATATTATTCCTACTATATTATGTTATAGAATAGCCATATTATATAAATTCTAAATAATACATTGTATAACCATAAAGTATATTCGAATTAACTGACAAAACAAGTTTTCCTTTGAGCGCGTCAAATTTCGATAATATGTGTTTTGTGTACAGCAATATATGTAATGTATATCATAGACTCTACAACATAACTTAAACTTATTCGGTAAACACTTACCTGGTAAAAGGTAAATACCAATATTTATTTAATGTATATTATATATACAGGTATATTATTATATAAACACACGCGTACGTTCAAGTAATACATACGTTCCCATTATTAAGTATAATAAATTCGTTTTATTATATTTACTTAACAAAACGTAACTATACCTATACTCCAGAGTGATCAGAATATTGTGTTACAAAAATGATGGAAATAATAATAATACGTATTGAAAACACATAAAACTCAATTTGTTATCCTATCGCTCTGTATATACCCGCGTATACAAAATAATATATATATACCTGTATATATATTCAGATTCGTATAGTAGTTCGGATTTTAATTTAAAATATATAATACCGCACATTATATTAATGAATATTATTATTACGCGAATAAATAGTTAGGTATCGTATAAGACAAAGGCTGACTCCATATTATATTATAATATAATATAAATAACAGTTTAACCAAGCGTATTTGCAGAAAACTCTTCTTTTTCTCACTATTATAAATATAACGTTAATCCAATTATTATTATAATTATAATTAAACCGCGTTATTTATAATAATAACATAGGTATAAATATAATATCATGTAAATTAGTGAAGAAATTTTTTACAAGTGTAAATAAAGAGGCTCAATATGGGTTGATATATAATTATGCCTCGCACTACATAATTTGTCAATAGCGAACTAGGTAGCTAGTTGCTTGCTCAACACAATCTAAATTGTGTTTATCGACGACTACAACCACATAAAATAGATAAAAATTGCAATTTATATTAATATAGTTTTTAAATAATTTTATTTGATTATAGTCCATAAAAATAAACGCTGATAATTTTATCAAATCAGAAGTTCTGTGTACAGTTGTACTTTACAACTTATTTCAACTTTATGTTGATGGAGTCTTCGGTGAACACAATTGTAGATTGTGTTGAGCAAGCAACCAACTACTATTAGTCTATTAGTCAGGAATATGTAGTAGGTATATATACGAGTAAGAAGATAATATGTAAAAATAGAAAAATTATTCATTTTCACTTAACAGAAGAATACACGAGAATTTCGAGCTAGTTTGCCGTATACCTTTCATCATTGTATAATTCCTAATGTATTGAAGTCGCGATCGATTAATATAATATCATGTAAATTCGTGAAGAAATATTTTACAAGTGTAAATAAAGAGGCTCAATATGGCTTTATATATAATTATGCCTCGCACAACATAATGTGTCAAGAGCGAACTAGATAGCTAGTTGCTTGCTCAACACAATCTACAATTGTGTTCTTCGACGTCTACGACCACATTAAATAGAATGAAATTGCAATAAGTATAAATATACCATAGTATAGTAAAATGGTATAGTAAAGAAGTTTATGAATAATTTGATTTGATTATAGTCTACTTAAATGAACGCTGACAATATTATCGAAAACAGAATTTCATTGATTAAGTGTTAAGACATTAGAAAAAATAAAATTGATACTGTAATATAATTTGCATATAGTATTGAGCGAGCTATCTTAGCAATAACGTAATTCATATTCGTACAAAATTACTGTGTATGTGTTATTATATTACTAGAATAGTAGCAAATAGTAGTTGTACTATTATATATTATATAAAACTCACTATCTTGTTGAAGAAGTCAAGGAAATTACAAATAATGTGTACGTATATGCTTTATTATATTACCAGGAAATAGTAATTGTACTAATATAAATTAAAATATAATACTCACTATCTTCATGAAGAAGCAAAGGACATTTTCTCTACTATATATATAGGAGGCAGTAGAAGGAGAAGTTGAAGCATACCATTCCTTACACAATCAATATTGAAATATAGCTATCAAGTCCCTTAGGACATAAGAGATGGAGAATAAACATCATGCAATTTCCTCCTAGGCAATTCATTCTTGGCTACAAATTACTCATACCACTATTAAAAGTGAGTGAATTACAGCCAAGGATGACTTGCCTGAGAGAAAATAGCATGGACCCTACATTAATCTGTTCTTCTGTTTACATCAAAATTTCAATACATTAGGAATTATACAATAAAGAAAGGTATGCGGCTCACTAGCAAAAAATTTTCGTGTATTTTCTGTTAAGTGATATTGAAAATATTTTTTATTATTTTTCTATTTTTAAATATAATTATCTTAATGTAATACATAGTCCAGGGGTGGCGAAAAGGTCGATCGCGACACCATTTCGCATTTTCTTACAAAGGTACAGTGTATGTTTTATTTTATTCCTAGCAAATAGTAATTGTACTATTATATACTATATAAAACTCACTATCGTGCTGAAGACGCTAGGGCTTGACTAGAAATAGTAATAGTAATATTTTATAAATCTCACTTTTGTGTTAAAGAAGCCAATAACACTTTTCCCCACTATAGAAATAGAAGGCAGTAGTAGTAGGAAGATGAGGCATACCATTGCTTACACAATCAACAACGAAGTTTAGCTATCAGGTCCATGAGGACACAAGAGAGGAACAAAATCATCGTGAGTATAAACAAGGAGCTATTTTCTCTTTGGACTTCTTCGTCGGCTACGAGTTACTCAAGTATGGGTTAGCCCATATTAAAAGTGAGTAAGTCGTAATCGACGAAGATATATAAATAAATACGAAATAGCATGAATGTGTTCGGCTGCACTCCTGTCAGTGGCGTACCTATTTTCTCGATAAGAGAGGGAGAAAACCATCATGCGATTTTCTATTTGGTATTCATCCTGGCTTTAACAATACTCATGTCCCATATAAAAAGTGAGTAAATTAAAGCCAGGATGACTTGCCACATAGGAAATAACATGGACATAGTCTTCAGATGCACTACAGTTTACATCAAAATTTCATAATGTATAGCAATTCAATGATGAAAGGTATTTAATTCTTCTGTTAAGCGAAAATGAAGAAATTATCTATTATTTTTATATTTTTATATATTATGTTCTTATCTATACTACATCATCTGGACTAATGGATCATGTAGTTGGTTGCTTGCTCAACACAATCTACAATTGAATTCACCGAAGACTTCAGCAACATTAGCTAGGTATTTACAAGTTGCGTGTCTTTGAATTTCATCATGGAATAATATTTTTTGCAGATAGATATTTTGGCGTACCTATCTTATGTTCTTATCTGTACTAATGATCAAGTAGTTGGTTGCTTGCTCAACACAATTTACAATTGTAGTCACCGAAGACTTCAGCAACATTATCTAGGTATTTACAAGTTGCGTGGCTTTGAATTTTATCATGAAATAATATTTTTTGCAGATAGTTCATACTTTGATTTCATTATACGAGTAGACTATTAAAAATGAACCCTTACAATATTATCGAGATAAGGATTTCCTTGATTTGTAGTAAGAAGACATAAAAAAAATAATTCCTCCTAGGCAATTCATTATTGGCTACAAATTACTCATACCACTATTAAAAGTGAGTAAATTACAGCCAAGAATGACTTGCCAGAGAGTAAATAGCATGGATCATACATAAAGCTGCTCTTCTGTTTACATCAAAATTTCAATACATTAGGAATTATACAATGAAGAAAGGTATGCGGTAAACTAGCCAAAAATTCTCGTGTATTTTCTGTTAAGTGATATTGATAATTTTTTTTGTTATTTTTCTATATTTAAATATAATTTTCTTATATATAATACATAGTCCACGGATGGCCAAAAGATCGATCGCGACACCATTTCGCTTTTTCCTAAATTTTCCAGAAAACAATATATTTTTTTGTATATTTGTATAACCCACGAATATTAAAATAAGATTTAGACTTAGATTTAGTAATAGATATCCATATTGTAAAATAAAAGTAATAAATGAAGTGTAACGCTCATGTATGAAAATATAATTTATTTTCAATTCTTGATAATCTATTGGTCGATCGCAACTACCTAGAAAAAATTAGGAGTCGATCACAAATTAATTAAAATTTGTCACCTCATTGGCTGTACTAATAGACCAAGTAGTAGGTTGTTTGCTCAACACAATCTAAAATTGTATTCACCGAAGACTTCAGCAACATTAGCTAGGTATTTATAAGTTGCGGGGCTCTTCTGTTAAGTGAATACGAAGAATTTTTCTATTATATTTCTATTTTTACATATTATGTTCTTATCTGTGCTACATAATTTGTACTAATGGACTAGGTAGTTGGTTGCTTGCTCAACACAATCTAAAATTGTGTTCATCGATGACTCCATCAGCATAATCTAATTACGAGTATTAAAGGAGTAAAGTACAACTGTACACAGTACTTCTGATTTTGATGTAATTATCAGCGCTTATAATAGACTATAATCAAATCAAATTATTCAAAAACTATAATAATATAAATTGCAATTTCTTTTTATTTTATGTTGTCATAGTCGTCGATAAACACAATTGTAGATTGTGTTGAGCAAGCAACTAGCTAACTAGTTCGCTCTTGACAAATCATATAGTGCGAGGCATAATTAAATATCAACCCATATTGAGCCTCTTTATTTACACTTGTAAAAAATTTCTTCACAAATTTACATGATATTCTATTAATATATTATTATTATATTTTTTAAATGTGTGTTACGTCTATCTTAGTTAAAATCGAACTCTTATCAGAAATTTTATCTCAATACATTATAACGATAACACCAAAAAAGTTACCCTTAGTTAGGTACCTAAGTTATTAAAATATTATTTCATTGATTTGTAGTAATAAGATATTAAACATATAATATAGTAATTGTTATTGTAATAAAAACTTGTAGATTCTACTGAACAGCTATCTTAGCAATAACTTTTATTATTCGTATATTTTATTATGTTCCTATCAAATAGTCGTTGTACCATTCATTATTTATTATATAAATTTTACTCTTGTGTTGAAGAAGAAGCCAATGACACTTTTCTCCAATCTATATATAGGAGGCAAAGTTTTAAAATATAAATTTCGTTAGATTCGATTTACATTTACCAACTTTATGGTAATTATATAATTCCAGCGTAATATAATATATCATTATTATATTGTTTATTATAATAATGTAAATTAATACTCATAATGTTCAAATTTTATGCAATTATAATTATTGATAATATTTGAATAATATTGGTCTGACGTACAACAACAAACCGTATAATACTGTAGTCAGGGTAAAAGCTACAAATATTTTTTTTTTTTTAAGAGAATATACTTACTTATTCCATTGGATATAATATGTTACTATGTAAAAGGTTGTAAAATATAAATAAATTCAATTGTTTTTTAATCAAATCGGAAAGCTTTATCTATATGTTTTATCACAAACTTTTCACTGTACTAAATATTATAGGTAGTAAATTAGATTGAAAATAATTGATTTTACTAATATGTCAATCAAAATAAAATAATTCTAATTTAAATGCTCTGTCAAAAGACAATTCATTTTCTACTATTTAAAATATATATATATATATTTTTTTATTACTACTATAAGTTACAACCGCACAATGAATTAGAAACACGTATTTTAGTTACTTAATTTCACTATTGTTATGAATTACGACCTCTTAATACAGACCTTTAGGACTACAGTTTCAAAATTGAAATCCACTTTGCCCATTTATACGTGGTAATTGTCATGGAAGAGTGGAGAAAAGTGGTTCATGTGGTATACCTAAACTTTTTACTTATATTATTTTGGTTAGAGTCACTTGTAGAAATTTTATTAAATAAAATAAGAATACCCAATGTCTAAACATGTAATAAGTGTTTGTTTAACACTGATGATGAAAACATTGTTTTTGAAATACGTATTTGTTGAAATAAAAACAAATTTTTTGTAGACATTGGGTATTTTTATTTTATTTTATTTTTACTTATAGTTTAATTAATTGACATAATATAAATATTACATAAGAAATGACTGTATTTTCATTCAGTCGAAGATAAAAACTACAATGTAAAAAAATCAATTACAAGGTCGAAATGTTTATCGAGATTCAAAATAACCTCTTGTTCTTGGTTTCCACTTCTTGACGAATAAGCGTTTCTTGATATTAATATATTATATTTACAATTCAAATTACAATATTTCAAATGAACACATCATAATCATTACAATTATTATACACGATGACATAATATATCGATCGCGATTTGGTCATATTGATATTGTACTTGTCTAACTTTGGATATAGTCCGTTTTATTATAATTTCTCAAATTTAAACCAATTATTTAATATCAAAAATAGTAAATACTACATGGTTGTGACCCAAGTCTGTATCGTGTTTTTTTTTTATTTTTGCCTATGGTATATCGACGAATTTTATATTGGTTTTGACAAGATAAACATTATAGTACATTTAATAATTATTATTCAGATAAAATACACATTTAGATTTTTTCTCGTATTTTTTACGTATAAGAATATCATTATGATACATCTATAATTCATTTTCTCAATTTTGGAAACTATACGTTTTCAAATATTGCCTCTCAATTAATGATCGTGTATGACATATTATCGGATAATATTAAATTTATATACTCACAAGCAATATCCATTCTGTGGCGTTTTCACGATTGATGTCTAAAACATGCAGCGGCATAGGTTAGGTTAAACTAAACCTACATTTTAGGTGGTGCTTAAATTATAAATCTATAATATACTTAAAATCATATTTAATAAACTTAATTTGCTAATTGTAACAGCTTTCTTATAATATTTAAAATGAACAAATCAATAAACCATAACTACAATAATAACATGCTTATTACTTATCCTCAACCAATTTATATTTCATCTTGTATTCGAGAAATTGTGTTCATATATTACAGAACTGATTGGAATTTGAATTTGAATAGTTTCGGTACCTACTTTAATAGAATCAATTATATCTATTATATCTATCTATATATAATTACTCCTTTACTACTCGTACTATGTTTTCTACTCGATTATGTTGATAGTGACGTCGGTAAAGACAATTGTAGATTGTGTTGAGCAAGCAACCTACTACTTGGTCCATTAGTACAGACTATGGGACTCTAGGTAGTCGCGATCGATTAATATAATATCATGTAAATTCGTGAAGAAATTTTTTAGAAGTGTAAATACAGAGGCTCAATATGGGTTAATATATAATTATGTATTTATGTCCTGTACCAGATAACCTGTCAAGAGCGAAATAGGTAGCTAGTTGCTTGCTCAACACAATCTACAATTGTGTTCAACGACGACTACGACCACATTAAATAGAAAGAAATTGCAATTGGTATAAGTACAGTTTTTGAATAATTTGGTTTGATTATAGTCTATTTAAATAAACGCTGATAATTTTATCAAAATTTGAAGTTCTGTGTACAGTTGTACTTTACAACTTATTTCAACTTTATGTTGATTGAGTCTACGGTGAACACAATTGTAGATTGTGTTGAGCAAGAAAACAACTACTATTAGTCTATTATTATTATTATTATTATTATTATTATTATTATTATTATTATTAGTCAGGAATATGTAGTAGGTATATAAGATGATAATATGTCAAAATAGAAATATAATAGAAATATTATTCATTTTCACTTAACAGAAGAATACACGATAATTTTTGGCTAGTTTGCCGTATACCTTTCATCATTGTATAATTTCTAATGTATTGAATACATTATGAAATTATGATGTAAACAGGAGAGCAGCTGAAGACGGTGTCCATGTTATTTTCTATTTGGTAACCCATCCTGGCTTAAAATTTACTCACTTGTCATATGGCTTATGAACGTGATTATTGTTCAAACAAGGATGGTTATAATACACAATAACAATTTATTATTATTTTTTTTTTTTTTATGTCTTCTTACTACAAATCAATGAAATCCTTATTTCGATATATTTTAAGGGTTCATTTTAATAGTCTATAATGAAAAATTATAACTAATTATGAACTATCTGCAAAAAATATTATTCCATGATGAAATTCAAAGCCACGCAACTTGTAATTAACTAGTTAATATTGCTGAAGTCTTCAGTGAATAAAATTGTAGATTGTGTTGAGCAAGCAACTTACTACTTGGTCCATTAGTACAGTCTATGGGGATGACTAACTTCAATTGATTTGTGATAGAACTCTAATTTTTTTTTTTTTGTAATCCTATCGACAAAACGATTATCAATAATTAAAAATAAAATATATGTATATACATGAGTATTACAATTTTAATACTTTTATTTTACAATATGAATATGTATTATTAAATCTAATTCTAAATCTAATTTTAATATTTGTGGGTTTTACAAATATAGAAAAAAATTTATTTTTTCCTGGAAAAATTTAAGTAAGTGCGAAATTGTGTCGCGATCGACTAGTCGATCGCGATCGATCTTTTGGCATAATATAAGAGGATATTATTTAAAAATAGAAAAATAATAGAAAAATTTTTCAATATCACTTAACAGAAGAATACACGAAAATTTTTGGCGAGTTTGCCGCATACCTTTCTTTTCATTGTATAATTCCTAATGTATTGAAATTTTGATGAAAACAGAAGAGCAACCTTAAGTAGTGTCCATGCTATTTTCTCTCAGGCAAGTCATTCTTGGCTTCAATTTACTCACTTTTAATAGGGGTATGAGTAATTCTAAGCCAAGAATGTCTTGCCTAGGAGGAAATTGCATGATGTTTAATCTCCATCTTTTAAGTCCTCATGGACTTGATAGCTATATCTTATATTTCAATATTGACTGTGTTAGCAATGATATGCTCCATCTTCCTACTACTACTGCCTCTTTATATAATGGAGAAACGTATCATTGATTTCTTCAACAAAAAAGTGATATTTATATAACATATAATATTACAATTACTATTTATGGTCAAATATGCTACGAATGTAATCATACGAATAAATAGATACACTTTTCTTTTGTAAGGATAAGAATAAAGATAAAGGATATTATTCCTAAAATAGCATGTTCAATACTATCTACAAATTGTTATTACAATAACAATTTTTATATTATTTTTTTAATATCTTATTACTACAAATCAATGAAATTCTGATTTCGATAATATTATCAGAGTTTATTATAATAGACTATAATAAAATCAAATTATTCAAAAACTATAAAAATATAAATTGAAATTGAATTTAGTATGCCTCATCTTCCTACTACTAATGCCTCTTATATATATATATATATATATATATATATATATATATATATATTAGTGTAGAAAATTGTCCTTGACTTCTCTTCTTCAACACAAAGTAAAACTACTTTCGGCGGTCAATTATGCTAGGAATCGAATAAAACACACACTGTACTTTTGTAAAGCCACACTATCGCAGTTTCAACGCGCGGCGTACCTATGAGATTAGGATCACACTTACGTGGTTTGTTCTTTTATTCGCGCCATTAATGGTAATGACCACATACACGGTATAATTAAAATCTACCAATTCTGTAATTTTAATATTTGTATTTTATAATTTATGAATATAATTTAATATAATTTTGAAGATACTTTATCTAATAATTTGGAAAATATTCAATATAATGAAGCTACTGGAACTCGCCACGAAGGTATTGAAGTCTGCGATTATTTCCCAAACTATTTTATGAACGCTGGGTCCATACCATTTCAAACGCGATGTATTTTATTCCTTGTCCTAGATTTACAATTTTTGTCAAAATAATCTTTACTAGAAATATTCCACAAACATTTTTCTTTTCTACAGAAATGATGAACATTTCTGTATCGAAATAAAATTTGCTCATTTTTTTTAAATTAAAATTGCTACATATGACCCACACCATTGATAAGCATGTGTTCATGAACCACGTGGTGAACGCGGCGTCGCCGCGAAACCGCGACATGCAGCAGTTTGTAGCAGCGAAACGCGGTAAAACGCGGAATAACCGCCATAGTGTGATTCGTTCATTTATATAATATAGTTTCTCGATAAGCGGTAACGCCGCGTGGCGAAACAAATAAAACTCAATAAAACTGTCAGAGTTATTTTAATTGACTATAATCAAATAAAATTATTCAAAAACTATAATAATATAAATTGCAATTGCATGAACTATATGTAGTCGTAGTCGTCGATGAACACAATTGTAGATTGTGTTGAGCAAGCAACCAGCTACTAGTACACCATGGTGAAGGGTATTTCAAAATAGTGAATATTATATTTAATATTTTTTTTTCTATCGATCACGGTTGGTATCTGTGTGATACTGACTTATTTTATGATTTTAACTCTTAACAGTCGAACGAAACTTCAGACGTTTTAAAAATTTGATAATTTTATTCGGCGATAATTATTATAAAATATCGAAATTCGAAATATAAATTCTTATGGATAAGTATTTACTCAGTTATTAATATTATATATATATAATTATATAATATATATTATATATATATGTGACCACATTATAGCTATATGTTTTTTTAAAAAAAACACACACACACTACACACAACGGAAAAAAAATCCATTATCGTTATTATTGTATTATTATTGTTCGGCCGTATAATGGCCCGCTCGCGCGCGCGTTCGTCGTGTGTTTGCGTGTGTGTGAATTCGAATAAGTTTTTTGAAGTTCTTTTTTTTTTCTAAATACACTATCAATTAAGCTCCCATTGTCGACCCGAACACGAGTGTGTATAATAGTATATAAATCCTTTTATGATTTTTATTATTGTTATTATTATTTTTATTTTATTTTATTTTTATTTCCACTCTTCTTTTATTCATTCATTGTTGTCATTATTAGCGATAAGTCAATGGAAGCGGTGTGAATATTTGTTATATTATGTTTGTCGGTTTGATAGGGAGGGGGACAGGGAGGAACCGGTTTCACGGTGAAGAATGGGAGAGAGAATTTCGTTCCTTTGTCGCCGGCCGTTTTGTATTAATGGCCTCGCGGATGCTGCGGATCTGACGGTCTGCCCGCGTGATGGTGGCGTTGCTCGCGTGAGTCGACGACTGTACCATATATAATAAAATACGAGTCCAAAGCGATGATTATTGTTATTTTCCTTTGGTTATTAAATATTATATTGTTACGTATATTATTTAAAGACCGGGATTCTCTCGCACGAGTGGATATTATGTTATTATATGGCAAGTGCATAACTACTTTTTATTGCGCGTTCCGATAATTGTATACAACAATGTACAATATTATAGTTTAGAAGAAATAAAAAGATGAGCTGATACTCCTGCCGCACAGGATACAGGTGTGCGAATCATAGCGTTTAATTTTAATTCGAATTTGAATGCAATGATAAACCATTGCATTCGAAAAAACGATTCTGAGCGAAGTTCAGTCAGGTTATAATTTTCGTTTGAACTAAAAATATCAACTTAAAACAGCTATAAAAAAAAATTGAGATTAGGGATTTTTCTAATATTTTAGTATGATGTTAAGTAATATGTAAGTATACTTCAGTAAAATTTTCAGACCCTAATACCAAAAATTGCCAATTTTATCAAACATTATATACGTAAAAACGAGAATTTTACGAAATATTCAATGTCTAATATTTTGTAGAAAAATGAACGTAACGGTTCCAAAATTTTGTCACATATATATAATAGCTATGTGAACACCCAAAAAAATTTTCAAGTCTCTATCTTAAAAATTGCCCGAGTTATCGTGAAATCTAGAAGTTGAAATCGTCAAAATTTCATTTTTCGTGAAAAATGCCGTTTTTTCGTCATTTTTTCGAAGTTTTTTCTACCGCTTATAGTCAATTTTGAGAAATTCGAAAAATGACCTAAATAAAGTACCAACTACATCCACTTTGCTACCGGAAACATACCCTATTCGTGCAAATCGGAGCATTATTTCGGGTCGTAATTTTGTTATCATACATAAAAAAAAAAAAAAAAAAAAAATCACACATCATTGTAAAACCAATACATTCTTCACTTTGCTCAGAATCTAAAAAATAATTGTTATTAATAATTTTTCAAGTACCCGCACGCTGATTGATTTATAATTTTTGTTCCTGTATAGTTTTATTTCTTGCACGGACAAATTCCGCTTTAACGCATATACGATTTGAGATTGATAATTTTCACGAACAAGTGTCGAAAATCGGGAGTAATTTTCGCTAAGCCAAAAAAAAAAAAAAAAAAAAAAATAATAATAAATCTTTACGTACGAATATGATAATGATAAATCATTTTCTATTATATCAACGTGCGTTTTTTAGGTTAAGTCATGTTTTTTTTTTCATATTTCGTATATAAGTATTTTCTTATTATATAAATCAAACCACATAATGTAAAACTAAAATATCGAATCTTGCGATCTTGAGTTTTTATAGTCATAGTTCTACTGAAAATTCGTATAAACGTGACTATATTACCTTTCTATTTCACGTACACCTGCTTTGAATTGAAGTTCTAGCTACTATTTCGCTAAATGTAGACATTCAAATATTGTAACATTTGTAACGGTGCTAACACGTACCTATATATATATTATATAATTATTATGTTGTAGATAATGTATTATTGTTTATAAAATACAAAGTGGTTTTGAATTTTAATTAGATGCTTTTATTATTATTATTTTAATGTTCTGAATTAATAGATTAACAGATTAATATAATACCGCAAAGATTATAAGTTGTATAGTCGGCGCAAATATATACAAAAATAAATAATCGAAATAAATATTTCCGTGACTATTAGATTAATGAACACGCTGTAGTATTACTGACGTCGGGGCTATAATGCTCCTCAAGACGACCAGGTAACCACGAAATACTGGAAAAAAAGAAAATGGCGATCACAACAATATTAGACTATTCGTCGAAGTTATTGATCTCTTTGACGAGCAGTTTGTTGTTGAGATGGCAAAATACTGCAACTAATAACTACACATTCATTTGTGTATCGACCTTTTTTAGGTCTCGGATTCTCTATTATCGGAACTTTTGGGTTTTCAGTTACAATATTTGTTTTTTTTTTTTTTTCTAAAATTTATTAATTCAACAACAGCTTTATATGATATTATGTAGAATCGTATATGCAGATGACAGTTGTCATATTATACACTCATATTGATTTTTTTTTTTGCTAAAACTAAATAAACTATATTACGTATAATACTAAAATAAACTGTATGTTTTTAATACAAACTTACTTCAATAAACTTCGACAACGTATATATACTCGGTGCAGCATCTTTCAATTATTTCGTTCATAAAAATTAAAAGTATTAAATAGTATTATCGTATTATATTATGATGCAGTGCTTTTATTGTTGCCAAATAATTTCTATATATGTAACTATTATTATACACGCGTGCATATAATATCATGAAGATTTCCGGTCGCACGCGGTATTATATAAATTGCATGAATTAATGGAATCACTTCTCAGACATCCGTTTTGTTATATCTAATAATAATAATAATATACCGTACACATATACATTATACTTAAATTATATAAAATCGTATTCAAATTTAAATCCGTTGAGTTTTATTATGTATCGACGTCGATTGGCGTAGGTCATTTTATTATACTTAGACATTTATAATTTATATAATAATATAATTATTGCACGCCGAGACGGTGATGGATTTAAATTTTAAAATATAAGAAAAAAAACATGCGCGACGTTCGAAATTTCCGTCGATGTTATCATATATTTTATCAACAACGATTATTCTGTTATCCTCGCGATATCGACGTGTCCACACACTACACACACATCGTATAAATACGCACGTGTGTATGTGTGTGTGTGTGTGTCTGCGTTTGTTATAATAAAAACAAATAATAACATCGCACACGGTGTGTCGGTGTGAGGCGCGGTGTAGGCGGAGACGTTTTTACATACTGTTGCTTGTAATCAGATCCGAATCGTTCAAAGATTAACAACAGGTTGCTACTGTAATTCCAAACCGGATTTAGACGGTTTCCTACATAATAATAATAATAATAATAATAATAATAATAATAATAATAATAAT
>JAIUCT010000011.1:4132832-4153126 GCA_021307375.1 Tetraneura akinire
TAATAATAATAATAATAATAATAATAATAATAATAATAATAATAATATACGTACGGATTCGTTTTATTCGTTTTAAATGATATTGTATTTAGGTGTCGAACACCGGAGGGGAAAAAATAAAAATAAATAAATAATAAGAACGTGAATCCTACGCGAGTTAGTTTACAAGCGTATTATGATATTATAATATATAATAATAATATTATAACGTGTGTTACGCGTATACGCGCGATCGCCGCGGGAATGGAAATAAATAATGATAAGAAGGGAAAAAAACGCGACGTATGGTAATTTACACGCGTCGGAGAACAGCAATGGACGATCGGAATGTTATAATGCGCACGCTCACACGCCACATATTATTATTATTGTGCACGATATTATTATTATTATATTATTATTATTATTATTATTATTATTATTATTATTATTATTATTATTATTATTATTATTATTATTATTATAATATCATGTTATATATTCGCACTCGACGTGTATTATTCGTTGTGGGGTGGTGGTGCAAGGTGGAACTGGTTAGCGCAGATTATTAAACGTGTAATATTGTAATAATATTGTGTACGACGATAGAAAATCGTTAAAAAATTATAAATATATTACATAATATTATGTGGACGAGAAGACCCGAACGTCAAAAGTATTATAGAATATTGCGGACTTGCGGTTATCCGAGGAAATTTATAAAATTGATCGATTTTAAAAAAGGATTTTAAAGTTTGTAATTAAGTCACACACTATAATATATACTTATTATAATCTGATACTAATTCATATTATATTATAATATGTACATATATTTGGGAGTTATACCTATCTGCGTTTTCGGAATAAAAAAAATTATACCTATTTTATATTTTCGAATGATGAAATACTTACAAAAAATTAATAATTTAATACACCCCCATTTTATACTTAAAATACTACATTATTTTATATTTAGACTTTTATTATTCCATGTGCTTATAGAAAAATACGAGGAAATATAATATATCATTTTAATTATAATATGAAGCTAATTAAAGTTTTATTTAGAGAAAGGCGCGATAGACGTAATAAAGTCATATTGTTGCCAATTAACAACTTTGAAAAATTATTGAAAATTTATGTAATTTTTAACATTATATAAATATACTTCATTTTAACTACTGTATTTTTATATTTCAAAATTTTAAATTGTATTTATATTAAAAAATATATAGGTATATAAATTTTAGTTTGAGTATAATATAATAATAATAATAATAAATTAATAATAATAATAATAATAATAATAATAATAATAATAATAATAATATTGTAACCTTGGAATTTTTTATATACATTATACATGTCAATCAAAAACGATTTGTTTTTTTATTTATTTTTTTCGTATCGACTAAACCCAAATACGGTATCTGTATAATATATACGAGTACATAATATTATATGGTTAACCGTAATAATTTAAAAATATAATATTTATAGAGTATAATGTCTTATTGTATATATGCATAATATTATACACTCGTAAAAAAGGTGATTTACATAATATACGTAAAAACTGTCAAACCAAAGTCGTGTCCATACGACCATACGGCGAATCGAACAAGTTCGATAAATCGTCTTGTATAATATGTTTTTTATTCGTATTAATACTTTATGGGTTATAAACACGATAACAAGAAGAAGAAATTGGCATCGAATTTAAACACAAATTATGTTATAACGCATATAACATATAATTATATTTATCCAACACCACTGCCCATTGTGTGTATACACAAATAACGTTTATAATATTATAAATAATAATATAATTTCCTATATACCATGTCGTGAATACGACGAAATTTGGTTTTTTAAATACTAATTTATGAAAATTATTTTTGTATAATTCGGATAAGTTATTATTTCCGTAAAAGTCGAAATTATTGATTAAGATTATAAAAAAAGGTTCGGAATTCAGATATTATTAATCCGTGTCTTTATACTGAGCAACACACACGTGAGTGAACGAACCCACCGTGCCACGGATTAACAAAACATCACTAAAATAGTTAATTTTAAGTCGAAAATGAATATAAGAGCTATATGAATACAATGAGTTGTATTCAAATTAGCAAACAAAATTAAAATTAAATTTAACTTCTTTTATAATATAAATGTTATTTAAACTGAGGGTGAATTAAGGAAGGCGATAGATGTGATCAATTTCATATACATGTCTATAGTATAATCTTAATAATGTTGTATACATTTTACATTCGTAATATTATGATTTTAACTTGACATTTCCTATGATTTTAACGTAACATTCTGATCCGCATGCCATTTCCAAACGGACAACAGTTGGACTCTATGCCATCATGGCATTCAAGAATCAGCTTGATGGATTCGTCCATTTATTATACGATTTAAGAACAACGTCATATAAGAACCGCTCTATCATAATATGAGTATACCTATACTGTACGTTATAACTACTATAACGCGGTATAAAACTGTTAGGTTAAGTTGTTCATAACTTTATTATATTATTAATACGTGTATATATTTACACATGTGTATGTAGGTAAAAGAAAAATCAAGTTAACATCAAGGTAATGATGCGTATATATCTATATATTATATTGAAAGAACAAAATGCGTATAATGACGGTTATACGTACGAGTGTATATTTATTCAGGGAACTCGTATAATTTTCGTCAATACGATGTCTTTGTTTTATTACCTAATTGTATATTATTCATTTTAATTTTAAAATTTTTTTTTCGAACCGTTCAGTTAAAACATATTTATATATGTAACATATATACATTTAATATGCCTATCTAATGCGTTTAAATTATATATATGTACAATGTACGTGTATATTTCGCACGTCATCATTGACGTAAGTATCGCTGTTACGCCGCGTTATTATAATAACATTATTACATTATATTAATTTATGTGTAGGTATCTATTAAAGGTATATACCGCGGTCATATTATATTTCGGTATACAATGACGTATTATAATTCGAACGAGTGCCTTTATGAAAGAATAATAATAATAATGAAAAATAGATTTATTATAAAAACGCGTAGGTACTCGTACAATATGATATTCTCCAAATATTATATTATTATCGCGTGTTGGCACGTATCGTATCATAATATTATATTTTATATTTATACACATTTCGGGCACACGAACGCGCATTTAAATCGTATATATATAATATATATATATATATACACAGCAGCCGTTATTCCGCGCGTTTCATTATACACATATATATTTTATTATCATTTCTATTCAGGAATCCGGTTAGACGAAAGCGAGGACCAAAAGATTATTATAACCTCCGGTATAAAAAGAATCCGAATATAACGATCCCTCGGCGTTCATATATACATAATATACAGAAAGGACGTCGGGGACACAATGGGAATTAAACCGGTCGATTATTATTATTATTATTATTATTATTATTATTATTATTATTATCATTATACGTTCCCCCGCGACAATAATATTTAAGGGTCGCGGATGCACGCGAGGGCGGCATCGCGTTTCATACGGACGCAGGGATGGCGGTGATGGGGGTGACGAAAATATGTGCAACAGACGGAAGAACATATTATATTATCTCTCACGCGTTCTCTCTTCTTATATAAATATAATATTGTACACATAAAAAGTATATAATATGCAATATTTTAATAACGTGTCGTGTACGCACGATAATATTGCAGTATATATACGTGGTATGACCGCACTTATACGGAGTGTATAACCGCGGTTATGGTTCGTCGATGTCGGTATATTGTATAATATTATATAATAACGTAAAAATATAGGTACATATTATATTTATAATAATAATAATATAACTACTATTATCTAGTATAATACACGTCATAATATAATATTATAATACGTATTTTATACTATACAGTACAATATACGATATTATAATATATATTATCATGATTTCAACGATCACGCAACAGGTGTTTGACCGGCGGATTGCATTGTGCGTGACGTGCCGACCTGTGACGACGGGTGCAGGCGACCGAATGTCTACCTCGCGTTATGAAATGCCGTCATCGTCGGTAAATTATATTCCATTATTGTAACGCGTTTTCTAGAAACCTTTTAAGACCGCTAACAAAGATTTGAAAAAAAGAAAAAAGAAGAAAATGGACCGGACATGCGTAATTATTTTATTAATTAAAATATTAAGTTTGCATTAAATAGACGCAGTCGAATGAATATAATATATCGGAACAAGGGGATGTTCGATTTTCGAGTTATTTTGCAAAATATGTAAGCGAGTCCTGCCTCCCCTATAAACGAAATATATTTGCCCAGATTTTGTACGCGTGTACAGCAAATGAAAAAAAATTGAAAACTTTAAAATTTTCTATGGAGAGTCAGCTTATTTTGACTTAAGGGGGCACTTATAACCTATAAAGAAACTCTCTGCGAAATGAAAATCAATATTAAATACGTATACGAGTAGTGAGTACAATAATATTATATTTATATTAAAATTAACAACGGCATTTTTATTTTTTTTTTATTTTACACTTTTAACGTTATCAATATATAACAAAATACTATCCACTATCGTATTATCGTTTCTATATACGAGCATCGACAATTTTATTTTACGTTATCAATTACTTCTAACGTTGCTGTGCGAAGATTTTTTTTAAGCGTACATTTATCGTGACTAAATTTTTAATTTAATATATTACAAAATATTAAATATATACATTGTTATATGCAATTTAATGTAATATACTAATATTATACGTAATCGTATAAATATATACGTTTAAATTTTTTTTCAAACTCTCTCCTCGGTGAAAATTTGCTTCGTTAAAAATATAATGTTATACGTTACACATCATATTATTATAATTATTATTATTATTATTATTATTATTATTATTATTATTATAATTATTATTATCTCACGGAGGAAGTTATAATTATATTTTATATATACTTGTAAATCGACTGAATGCGCGCAAAATTCCATTTATTGTTTATCTACCGTCGAAACGAATACGCCTGCAGCATTTATGGGAAGTTCGAATATATCTCTAAGTTTCAGTGTACCAATTATAAAACATAATATAAAAAATATAATTTCGAAATATATTTTAATACGGTAGTTTTCGACAAGAAACGTATTTTCTATGGTTTGAAAAGCCCATTCATAGGCAATCATGGAAAAAAAACGTGTATTGCTAATTCGGAGATCACGCAACGCTTGTTCCATAAACATGTCTATTTATGCCATATGCGTCGTAAAGCAAATAAAAACGGTTAAACACTCGAGTTCACCGCCAGACTTGTCCGTCACGAGTGAATGAGAGAGAAAAAGGTATACTTGAGTTTCCACCCGTTTACGCGGTAACCGTACTTATTTTTTGATTTCCAGTCAAGCAACTAATGGCCATATTATATATGTCTACCTCAATGGGTTTTCAACACACGAATAAGATCATCGATAAAAAAAAAAAAAAAAAAAAAAAAAAAAAATAATAATAATAAATTTAATAAACAACGCACGCTCCAGAGTAGAAGAAAAACGCTTGTTGTACTTACATATATTGCGAAAAACCAAAACTAAATGGTTTCATTCTTATATACATATAGAATCCCTAATCGATAAAATCCTGTAAGTTAAGTATAAATATCCGCTATATTATAGGTATGAAGAATATTGAAGATTTTATATACGATGATACTTGTTTTAATCAAATTAATACACGAAAAAGATAAGAATTCAATACTCTCCCAGCCGGCACGATAATTAAAATATTATTTTTTTTTTTTACTTACTACATGTATATGTATTAATTATTCATCATTTTCAACTGTCTACGACGACTTGTGTACATACTATACTCGTGTTATATTTAGAGTAATGTTATTTTTATTTATTTAAAAACGCCCCTGAAATTATATATTGTAATATTATGTTTCTAATATTTGGAGCTCTAATTTTAACGATTTATAAAATGTTCTCACCACTACACTATTATTTTATAACTAGAATACAGTTTGTATTTCATAGTGAATCAATAATTTCAATTCAAATTAGGTACTATAACCTATTAGAAATTACATTTTTTTTCGTTCTTTTTTTTTAAAAAAAAATAATAATTTTTTTACAAAAAAATGTTACCATGTTTCATTTGAAATTCGAGTATTAAGTATATCAAATTTAATATTAGATATATAAAAATAATATATTTGAACATTCATAAATCTATATACGAGTATTGTAATATAATATTCAAAAACTGTTTTAGAATCATTTAGTAAATTTAAACATAATGAGTTCAAACTAACATTTTTAAAAATCGATAAACAATTTTATATACATTATATTGATATACCTATAGAAATACCTTAAGTTTCAGAGTGGTAACCATTGTCCTTTTAAAAACGTTTCAAATTTATTGAACCATATTTTGTGTGATTTAATGGAATTATTCGAAATATTATCGAATATATAATATACGGTTGTATACCTGTATACTTTGTCATATTGACAATTCATTTAAGTGACAATAACAAGATTGAAGTAAATCGAACAAAAATATTATTTTTTGCTTTTATAATATGTATACATGATAACTAGACACTATACGAATATAAATTTTGACATTTTGTTGTTTATTTCTTGGAATATTGCATTATAATTATATAATAATATGAACAAATATTGATTAAAATATAAACTTTGGTGAATAAAATTTAATTCAATGTCTCAAGGTATTTTTCAATTAAATAAATATTTCCTCGTTATAACAATGTAACTAAATGAAATAAAATTCTCTCTGGTTTCTTATTAAACATTATTATGCAATAAATAATAAATTAATATGATGAAATTATTTCATATTTTTATTTTTTTTTTTGCAATTATTGGATACATTTGAGTGTTTAAATATCAATTATTATTAGATATTAATATTATATTAAATTAAACAAATATATATTTTTATTGAAAAAGTTGTTTTAAAGTCATATTATATAATATTATAATGTATGTTATTGTTAAACAATAATGTCAAATTTTAATAGTTTACTAACAGTAAATAAATATTTTATTTTTTAATTAACATATAACATAAATATTTTTTCAAAACGTCTATTGTAATATATGATTCATATGCCTATAGAAATGACATACCTACAATAAGTTCATAAGAGAATTTATAATACATGCATTTCGAAATACGATGCAAAGCTAAAACATCAACTTTTTACATTATAATACAATAATCAAAAAGGGAAACTTATAAACAGTTATTTGAGAGACGTATGTTTATACATATATATTTTATTATACTACAATACACAAGTTCAAAACTTTCGACGTTCTACAACGAAGTAATAAAAACTTGATAAATGTGGATTTGCCCTTCGTATTATTCTCAAAATACAATATAACAATATGATACACTTTAAAAAATTATTTTTAAAATTAATTTTAGTTCACTAAAATGTATTTAGTTCTAAATATTAACTATCATATTTTGCGACGTAAATTTATTACATTAATTTTATAGAAAATTATATTCCACATTATTCATAATTTTTAATTAATTAAAAAAATTGTGAAAAATTTCAAAAATTTTCCATAGCCTCCAGTCTATCTTTTTCATACTTCCCTATTGTACAAGATTCACAATCATATAGTAAATATAATCCAAATGTATGTTTTCACGATAACTCAGGTATGTCTTTTGAAACCGTTACGTTAATTATTCTACAAAATATAGGACTTTGAATAATTCATAAAATTTTCATTTTAATGTATATAATGTTTGAGAAAATTAGCAGTTTTAGGTTTAAAGGTCTGAAAATTTTATTGAAGTATACTCATATATTTCTGAACATGATACAAATATTAGAAAAATTACAAGATTTAATTTTTATTTATAGCTGTATAAAGAGTTTATATTTATCAGTGTCTACGTTCAATATAAATAATTTATCATAAAATCCCTAAATGAGTCACCTAAATCCCTAAATAAATTTTATCAATTTTTTTTTAACATTATTGTATAATATTGAAATATAATAAGAAGAATCTATATACTCGTAAACACTTTAAATATTGATTTAGAAATACACCCATCTATATGAACGTGCTGGATATTTCTGGAACGAAATCAACCACGTCACTACGCATAGGAGCAACTAAAGGGGTACTAGGGGGACTTGGACTTTAGCACCCCTTACTCAAAATTAGCACTTCCGAAAATTCAAACACCAATATTAGATTTAAAGGAATAAGATTCTATTAAAGTACCGAATCTATTCAAATTCAAATTCCAATCAGTCTGTAATATATGAATACAATTTCTCGAATATAAGATGAAATATAAATTGGTTGAGGATAAGCAATAAGCATGTTATTATTGTAGTTATGGTTTATTGATTTGTTCATTTTAAATACTATAAGAAAGCTGTTACAATTAGCAAATTAAGTTTATTAAATATGATTTTAAGTATATTATAGATTTATAATTTTAGCACCCCTAAAATGTAGGTTTAGTTGCACCTATGTCGCTGCATGTTTTAGACATCATTCGTGAAAACGCCACAGAATGGATATTGCTTGTGAGTATATAAATTTAATATTATCCGATAATATGTCATACACGATCATTAATTGAGAGGCAATATTTGAAAACGTATACTTTCCAAAATTGAGAAAATGAATTACAGATGTATCAGTAGGAAACTAAGAACACGAGGTTATTTTGAATCTCGAAAAACATTACGACCTTGTAATTGATTTTTTTACATTGTAGTTTTATCTTTGACTGAATGAAAATACTGTCATTTCTTATATAATATTTATATTATGTCGATTAATTAAACTATAAGTAAAAATAAAATAAAATAAAAATACCCAATGTAATAAATGTTTGTTTAACGCTGATGATGAAAACATTGTTTTCGAAATACGTATTTGTTGAAATAAAAACAAAATTTTTTGTAGACATTGGGTATTTTTATTTTATTTAATAAAATTTCTACAAGTGACTCTCACCAAAATAATATAAGTAAAAAGCTTAGGTATACCACATGAACTATTTTTTTCCACTCTTCCATCACAATTACCACGTATAAATGAGCAAAGTGGGTTTTAATTTTGAAACTATAGTCCTAAAAGTATGTATTAAGAGGTCGTAATTCATAACAGTAGTCAACTAAAAGTTTTAAGTGACTAAAATACGTGTTTCTAATTCATTGTGCGGTTGTAACTTATAGTAGTAAGAAAACAATATATATATATATATTTTTTAAATAGTAGAAAAATAATTGTCTTTTGACAGAGCCTTTTAAATTTAGTTACAATTATAATTTTTTTATTTTGATTGACATATTAGTAAAATCAATTATTTTCAACCATAAATTGTACTACCTATAATATTTAGTACACGGAAAAAAGCTTGTGATAAAACATATAGAAAAAGCTTTCCGATTTGATTAAAAAACAATTGTATTTATTTGTATTTTACAATCTCTTACCACGTAACATATCATATCCAATGGAATACGTAAGTATATTCTCCTAAAAAAAAAAAATTTGTAGCTTTTACCCTGATTACAGTATTATAAGGTTTGTTGTTCGACGTCAGACCAATATTATTCAAATATTATCAATAATTATAATTGCATAAAATTTGAACATTATGAGTATTAATTTACATTATTATAATAAACAATATAATAATAATATATAATATTATGCTGGAATAATATAATTAACATAAAGTTGGTAAAGTAAATCGAATCTAACGAAATTTATATTTTAAAACTTTGCCTCATATATTATATAAATTGAAGAAAAGTGTCATTGGCTTCTTCAACACAAAAGTAAAATTTATATAATATATAATGGTACAACAACTATTTGATAGGAATATAATAAAATATACACTGTACTTTTATACAAATAAGAATAAAAGTTATTGCTAAGATAGCTTGTTCAATACAATCTACATGTTTTTATTACAATAACAATTTTTATATTATATTTTTAATATCTTATTGCAACAAATCAATGAAATAATATTTTAATAACTTAGGTAACTAAGAGTAACTTTTTTGGTGTTATCGTTAACATGTTTTGAAATAAAATTTCTGATAAGAGTTCGATTTTTAACTAAGATAAACGTAACACACATTTAAAAAAGATGAGCTGATACTCCTGCCGCACAGGATACAGGTGTGCGAACCATAGCGTTTAATTTTAATTATAATTTGAATGCAATGATAAACCATTGCATTCGAAAAAACGATTCTGAGCGAAGTTCAGTCAGATTATAATTTTCGTTAGAACTAAAAATATCAACTTAAAACAGCTATAAAAAAAAATTTAGCTTAGGGATTTTTCTAATATTTTAGTATGATGTTAATTAATATGTAAGTATACTTCAATAAAATTTTCAGACCTTAATACCAAAAATTGACAATTTTATCAAACATTATATACGTAAAAACGAGAATTTTACGAAATATTCAAAGTTCTATATTTTATAGAAAAATTAACATAACGGTTCATTGCCTGAGTTATCGTGAAATATAGAAATTGAATTTGTCAAAATTTCATTTTTCGTGAAAAATGCCGCTTTTTCGTCATTTTTTCGAAGTTGTTTCTACCGCTTAGGGTCAATTTTGAGAAATTCAAAAAATGACCTAAATAAAGTACCAACTAGATCCACTTTGCTACCGGAAACATACCCTATTCATGATAATCGGAGCATTATTTCGGGTAGTAAAAATGTCTTCAGAATAAAAAAAAAAAAAACAAAAAAAACAAAAAAAAATCACATATCATTGTAAAACCAATACATTCTTCGCTTCGCTCAGAATCTAAAATATAATAATAACATATGAATATCATGTAAACATCATGTAAATATCATGTAAACTCGTGAGGAAAGTTTTTACAAGTGTAAATAAAGAGGCTCAATATGGGTTGAAATATAATTATGCCCCACACTACATACATTGTCAAGAGCGAACTACGTAGCTAGTTGCTTGCTCAACACAATCTACAATTGTGTTTTATCGACGACTACGACCACATTAAATAGAAAGAAATTGCAATTTATATTAGTATTGTTTTTGAATAATTTAATTTAATTATAGTCTATTAAAATAAACGCTGATAATTTCATCAAAATCAGAAGTTCTGTGAACAGTTGTACTTTATTTTTATTACTTTACAACTCGTAAGAAGATTATGCTGATGGAGTCATAGGAGAACACAATTGTAGATTGTGTTGAGCAAGCAACCAACTACTTTGTCTATTAGTCAGGAATATGTAGTATATATAAGAAGATAATATGTAAAAATAGAAATATAATAGAAATTTTGTTCATTTTCAATTAACACAAGAATACACGATAATTTTTGGCTAGTTTGTCATATACCTCTCTTCATTGTAAAATTTCTAATGTATTCAATACATTATGAAATTATGATGTAAACAGGAGAGCAGCTGAAGACAGTGTCCATGTTATTTTCTATTTGGTAATCCATTCTGGCTTAAAACTTACTCACTTTTCATATGGCTTTTGAACAATTTTTATGTCTTCTTACTACAAATGAAGGAAATCCATATTTCGATAATATTGTAAGGGTTCATTAAAATAGTTTATAATAAAATCAAATTATGATCTATCTGCAAAAAATATTATTTCATGATGAAATTCAAAGACACGCAACTTGTAAATACCTAGCTAATGTTGATGAAGTGTTCGGTGAATTCAATTGTAGATTGTGTTGAGCAAGCAACCAACTACATGATCCATTAGTCCAGATGATGTAGTATAGATAAGAACATAATATATAAAAATATAAAAATAATAGATAATTTCTTCATTTTCGCTTAACAGAAGAATTAAATACCTTTCATCATTGAATTGCTATACATTATGAAATTTTTATGTAAACAGTAGTGCATCTGAAGACTATGTCCATGTTATTTCCTATGTGGCAAGTCATCCTGGCCTTAATTTACTCACTTTTTATATGGGACATGAGTATTGTTAAAGTCAGGATGAATACCAAATAGAAAATCGCATGATTTTTTTCTCCCTCTCTTATCGAGAAAATAGGTACGCCCATGACAGGAGTGCAACCAAACACATTCATGCTATTTCGTATTTGAGCGCTTATTTGTCGACTACGAGTTCCTCACTTTTAATATGGGCTAACCCATACGTGAGTAACTCGTAATCGACAAATAGCCCCAAAGAGAAAATAGCTTCTTGTTTATACTCACGATGATTTTCTTCCTCTCTTATGTCCTCATGGACCTGATAGCTATACTTCAATATTGATTGTGTGAGCAATGGTATGCCTCATCTTCCTTCTACTACTGCCTGCTATTTATATAGTGGGGAAAAGTGTTATTGGCTTCTTCAACACAAAAGTGAGATTTATATAATATTACTATTACTATTTCTAGTCAAATATGCTACGAATTTAATAATCATACTATTTACTTTTGTAAGAATACAAATAAGGGCTATGTCAAGATAGATTTTTCTATGTCTTTGGCTTCTTCAACACGATAGTGAGTTTTATATAGTATATAATAGTACAATTACTATTTGCTAGGAATATAATAAAACATACACTGTACCTTTGTAAGAAAATGCGAAATGGTGTCGCAATCGATCTTTTGGCCATCCTACTACTCTATCCTACTACTATTCTAGTAATTTAATAAAATATACACAGTAATTTTGTACGAATATGAATAACGTTATTGCTAAGATAGCTCGCTCAATACTATATGCAAATTATATTACAATAACAATTTTATTTTTTCTAATGACTTAACACTTAATCAATGAAATTCTGATTTTGATAATATTATCAGCGTTCATTTAAATAGACTATAATCAAATCAAATTATTCATAAACTTCTTTACTATACCATTTTACTATACTATGGTATATTTATACCAATTGCAATTTCTTTCTATTTAATGTGGTCGTAGACGTCGAAGAACACAATTGTAGATTGTGTTGAGCAAGCAACTAGCTATCTAGTTTGCTCTTGACAGATAATGTTGTGCGAGGCAAAATTATATATCAAGCCATATTGAGCCTCATTATTTACACTTGTAAAAAATTTCTTCACGAATTTACATGATAATTAATTAATCGATCGCGACCTCAATACATTAGGAATTATACAATGATGAAAGGTATACGGCAAACTAGCTAAAAATTCTCGTGTATTCTTCTGTTGAGTGAAAATGAATAATTTTTCTATTATTTTTCTATTATTACATATTATCTTCTTATATATACTTACTACATATTCCTGACTATTAGACTAATAGTAGTTGGCTGCTTGCTCAACATAATCTACAATTGTGTTCACCGAAGACTCCATCAACATAAAGTTGAAATAAGTTGTAAAGTACAACTGTACACTGAACTTCAAAATTTGATAAAATTATTCAAAAACTGTACTTATATTATACCAATTGCAATTTCTTTCTATTTAATGTGGTCGTAGACGTCGAAGAACACAATTGTAGATTGTGTTGAGCAAGCAACTAGCTATCTAGTTTGCTCTTAACAGATAATGTTGTGCGAGGCAAAATTATATATCAAGCCATATTGAGCCTCTTTATTTACACTTGTAAAAAATTTCTTCACGAATTTACATGATATTACATTAATCGATCGCGACTTCAATACATTAGGAATTATACAATGATGAAAGGCAAACTAGCTAAAAATTCTCGTGTATTCTTCTGTTGAGTGAAAATGAATAATTTTTCTATTATTTTTCTATTATTACATATTATCTTCTTATATATACTTACTACATATTCCTGACTATTAGACTAATAGTAGTTGGCTGCTTGCTCAACATAATATACAATTGTGTTCACCGAAGACTCCATCAACATAAAGTTGAAATAAGTTGTAAAGTACAACTGTACACAGAACTTCAAAATTTGATAAAATTATTCAAAAACTGTACCTATATTATACCAATTGCAATTTCTTTCTATTTAAAGACTTCGAAGAACACAATTGTAGATTGTGTTGAGCAAGCAACTAGCTAACTAGTTCGCTCTTGACAAATTATATAGTGCGAGGCATAATTATATATCAACCCATAATGAGCCTCTTTATTGACACTAGTAAAAAAGTTCTTCACAAATTATATGATATTATATTAATCGATCGCGACTATCTAGAAAAAATTAGATGTCGATCACAAATCAATTAAAGTTGGTCACTCCCATAGTCTGTATACTAATGGACAAGGAGTAGGTTGCTTGCTCAACACAATGTACAATTGTCTTCATCGACGACTCTATCAACATAATTTACTTACGAGTGTTAAAGGAGTAAAGTACAACTGTACACAGACCTTCTGATTTGGTAAATTAATCAACGATTATTTTAATATAATATTATATATTATGTTCTTATCTGTACTACATAATCTATACTAATAGATCAAGTAGTTGGTTGCTTGCTCAACATAATCTACAATTGTTCTCACCGAAGACTTCAGCAACATTAGCTAGGTATTTACAAGTTGCGTGGCTTTGAATTTCATCATAGAATAATATTTTTTGCAGATAGTTCATAATTTGATTTCATTATAGACTATTAAAATGAATTCTTACAATATTATCGAAATAAGAATTTCCTTACAATAGAATATATTAGAAATTATACAATAATGAGGAGTATATGGCAAACTAGCCAAAAATTATCGTGTATTTTTCTGTTAAGTGTAAATGAACAAAATTTCTATTATATTTCTATTTTTACATATTATCTTCTTAAATATACTACATATTCCTGACTTATAGGCAAAGTAGTTGGTAGCTTGCTCAACACGATCTACAATTGTGTTCACCTATGACTCCATCAGCATAATCTACTTACGAGTAATAAAGGAGTAAAGTACAACTGTACACAGAACTTTTGATTTGGTAAAATTATCAGCGCTTATTTTAATAAACTAGGAAATAGGAATAAACTATACTAATATAATTTGCAATTTTTCTATTTTATGTTGTCGTAGTCGTCGATAAACACAATTGTAAATTGTGTTGAGCAAGCAACTAGCTAACTAGTTCGCTCTTGACAAATTATATAGTGCTAGGCATAATTATATATCAACCCATATTGAGAGCCTTAGTTACCCTAGTTAGGTACCTAAGTTATTAAAATATTATTTCATTGATTTGTAGTAATAAGACATTAAAAATATAATATAAAAATTGTTATTGTAATAAAAACTTTTCTACTTTTTCTATTATTTTTCTATTTTTAAATATTATCTTCTTATATATACTACAAACTTATATATTCTTTTATATACGACACCATTTATAATTTTTCGTAATTTTCTTATATATAATACATAGTCCAGGGATGGCCAAAAGATCGATCACGATCGACTACTCATCATATTTCGAATATTAATAAATTTTTCCAGAAAACAATATATTATTTTGTATATTTGTATAACCCACGAATATTAAAATAAGATTTAGACTTAGATTTAATAATAGATATTCATATTGTAAAATAAAAGTAATAAAAGAAGTGTAACACTCATGTATGTACATATTATAATTTATTTTTAATTCTTGACAATCTATTGGTCGATCGCGACTAACTAGAAAAAATTAGTAGTCGATCACAAATTAATTAAAATTTGTCACCCCATTGACTGTACTAATGGACCAAGTAGTAGGTTGCTTGCTCAACACAGTCTACAATTGTATATACCAACGACTTCAGCAACATTAGCTAGGTATTTATAAGTTGCGTGGCTTTGATTTCATCATGGAATAATATTTTTTGCAGATAGTTAATAATTTGATTTGATTATAGACTATTAAAATAAACCCTAACAATATTATCAAAACAAGGATTTCATTCAGTTGTAGTAAGAAGACATTAAATAAATAATAATAATAATTGTTATTGTATTAAAACCATCCTGGTTTTAACAATACTCACGTTCACAAGCCATATAAAAAGTGAGTAAATTTTAAACCAGGATGGGTTACCAAATAGAAAATATCATGGACACTGACTTCCGCTGCTCTCCTGTTTACATCATAATTTCATAATGTATTTATTACATTAGGTATTATACAATGATAAATGGTATACGGCAAACAAGCCAAATAATCTCGTGAATTCTTCTGTTAAGTGAATACGAAGAATTTTTCTATTATTTTTCTATTTTTACATATTATGTTCTTATCTATACTACATAATTTGTACTAATGGACTAAGTAGTTCGTTGCTTGCTTAACACAATCTACAATTGTGGTCACCGAAGACTCCAGTAACATAATCTACTTACAATGCGAGGCTTTAAATTACATCATATCAATATTATTTTTTACATATATTTAATAATTTTGTTGAACCGTGTTTTTGAAAAGAGTTCTGGCAACTTTACTTACTTAAAGACGATACAAGGGGCAACCTTGTATTTCGGAATTCTTCATCCAATTCGTTATGCTGACCTATAATTATAATGCTGTATTCAGAAAATTAAAATGAATAATGTTTCAGTTATATATTACGTAAAGTACCTTTTTAATTCCTGATTACACCATATAAGAAAGGATAATAAATGGGCTGCAATCTTCATTTGTAACTTTCGTTACCTCCATAATCTTTCCAGTATGTGGCGTATGATGATGATAAAATTTTAGGTATACTCGTAAAAAAGAAATTGCAAGTACACTATTATGAGCTGCATGCCTAGTTACTTTATAATTATATAATGTGTTCAATACATTAGGAAAATGATTATACAATGATGAACAGTAAGCGGCAAGCTAAACAAAAAACAAGTGTATTATTATTACTCCAGTATTAATATAAAATATTAATTTGATATAATTACAGTTATTCAATAATAAACTATAGAATAGGGAAGGGATACTGGTGTGAAAAAGATACAAGTGTGATTAGTGATTCATATATTATGTAATTTTATAACTATTTTGACTCTCCAATTATACTAGGAATATAAAAAAACACCAACTTACTCTTTTTAAGAATAAGAGTAAAAGTTATTGATAAGATAGCTTGCTCAATACAATCTACAAATTATATTACAATAGATTTTTTTAATGTGATAATAATACAAATAGTACCTATGTAAAGTAGTAAAGTACTACTGTACAGAGAACTTCTGATTTTGATAAAATTATCAGCGATCATTATAATAGACTATAATCAAATTAAATTATTTAAATACTATACTAATATAAATTGCAATTTCTTTATATTTTATGTAGTCGTAGTCGTCGATGAACACAATTGTAAATTGTGTTAAGCAAGCAACTAGCTACCTATTTTGCACTTAACAGGTTATGTAGTCCGGGACATAATTATATATTAACCCATATTGAGCCTCTTTATTTACACTTGTAAAAAATTATATACCTAGTTGTTACATGTGCAGGTGTATATGTGTAGTTTACTCGTGACAGCTACCTCAAAAATATTTCTGTACTTAACCGCAATTTTTCACAAGATAATAAATTATAAATAATTAACTATACCTACATAATAATATTATAATACTATAATAATCAATGTTTTGTACTTTTTCTTTTACGTATCGATTATTTTTTTAAATTTTAAAGTTTTAAAATATAAATTTCGTTAGATTCGATTTACATTTACCAACTTTATGATAATTTTATAAATCCAGTGTAGTATAACATGTTATTATTATATTGTTTATTATAGTTATGTAAATTGATACTAATAATGTTCAAATTTTATGCAATTTTAATTATTGTATTATAATGTAAAAAGTTGATGTTTTGGCTTTGCATCGTATTTTGAAATGCATGTATTATAAATTATCTTATAAACTTATTGTAGGTACGTCATTTCTATAGGCATATAAATCATCTATTATAAAATACGTTTTGAAAAAATATTTAGGTTATAGGTTAATTAAAAAATAAAATATTTATTTACTGTTAGTAAACTATTAAAATTTGACATTATTGTTTAACAATAACATACTTTATTATATTATATAATATGACTTTATAACAACTTTTTCAATAAAAATATATATTTGTTTAATTTAATATAATATTAATATCTAATAATAATTGATATTTAAACACTCAAATGTATCCAATAATTGCAAAAAAAAAAATAAAAATATGAAATAATTTCATCATATTAATTTATTATTTATTGCATGAATGCATGATAATGTTTAATAAGAAACCATAAATGTAACCATTAACGTATAAAAAATATATCTCAGATTCTCATTATTGTTTTATCCTTTGCTGGGACGATTTTATTTGTTACGCAGTTTACATTGAATTATCGACTCGGTTATCGAAAAATAACGGGCTACAATATAATATAAATGGAGTCTGGACTAATAGACATTCAAAAGATTATAATATTATACATATTATATTAAACATGTTTCTACATTGTATACAGAGTATACACATATAATATAGACCCATTGTTAGTTTGTTCCCCTTCTGCCGGATAAGTACTCATTTAAGTCTTATTTATATTTATATTACCTGCACATGTTATATGTATAGTTCGTGCGGTAAAAAACTTGATATTAAAAGGTAATGCGTTTTTAAACATTTTAATATATTATATGTTACATTTATTCCGTACAAGTCCGCGTGCATTACTATATTATATGTATTACGAACTAAACGATTTCCAATAAAATGCCGATTTTAATAGAATAACTTTACGACTTTACGGGGGACAAACGCATTATATTATAATAAGCGGATGATGATAGTGTCAACTAAAAAATGTAAAGGGATAACGACATCGCCCGTTTATCCCCTCTAATTCGATCGCTAAATATATCGTTAAATCACGATATTATAATAATGTCGCATACTATATTATATTAATGCGTTTCTTATATACACGATATAATACGTACCTATAATATTATTATTATGTAAATAACAATTATTGTATTTTGACGTGTTCGACAATAACGAGATAGACGTTATTATATAAAAACGACAATAATAATAATAATAATAATAATAATAATAATAATAATAATAATAGTAATATATGCGAACCGCGAACGATTCGAACACGAGGCATGATAATAATAATAATGTTATTATGTACGAGTAATAATGCATTCTCGTGTTATTAAGGACCGGGCGACGATCCGGCACGGGGCTGAGACTCCTTGAGGCGCACGCGATAACACGGTATAATATTATAATGTAATTTATAATATACATCATGTATACCAACGAATACCGACCAAAGCGCTCGTATTATACCTAGGTATATACGTAACGGGTAATGACAGCTCGAAGTGTATATAACGAGATGGAGGAGGGATGGGTTTTCAGGGATTGTCATGCTTCTATACGCTTATTATTTATGCATTTTTTTTTTTTTTTTTAATTAACATTATATCCGTTCCTACACACATGTTATATTCCTTGCAATTGAAATGCATATTTTATCTCTCGTACGATGTTTATATTAAAATATTAAGTATTTTATCGAAAATCGATTTAAATTCATGCGAATTATATGAGTTTAGGACTCTAGGTCAATCGACCGACAACCAATATACCGACACGGACAATAAATATTATTTTAATGAATACAAATGACAAATCGTATAAAATAATATCATTATATACCTACATAATGTAAGTTTATATTAATATTACGAATCTGGACGATATATGTACGATTTTAATTTAAAAATTTGACATTCCCTCATCATATATGCGAAATGCAATATATTATAATATAAATACAGTAACGAAACCTTTGATGAAGGTAACCACTCCTATACTTAGTATAAAATCGACGGACCGAGGGGAGTTCTACTCGTATAATATACACCTAGGCCAGGAATCATTGCAGAACCCTGGTTGCGGTATAAAAAGTACACGAAAAGTCGAAAACTATACATACATAATAATTAATAACCGTATAATAACTAATTAAGTATATAAATACATGTAGCATATAATATATATTATACAGAACGTTCACAAATCGCTTCATTCGGTGTTATATTATATATACATTATATTTTCAATCGTTATTAAAATAATATTATTAATTATTATTATACGTACTATTCTCAATGTATATATGTGCGCATATATAAAAATAATAATAATTTAATAATTTATTATTATTATTATTATTATTATTATTATTATTATTATTATTATT
>JAIUCT010000011.1:4154144-4167637 GCA_021307375.1 Tetraneura akinire
ATTATTAATATATATTATTACTAAAACTGTGAATTATTATAATGTGCAGGCTAATAAAATTATATAAAAAATTATAATCGCTCTGTATAATATACAGTGATATACTGATATGTTTCGGAAGAGTTTTGAATATATATATACGTAGTATCGATTCGATTTACTCTGAAAAATTAAATTGTACTAAAATTTAAGTATAGTAATATGGACGAGATCGAAGTTTTAATCCATCCACCCCGACTTCGACCTAATACCGAATCGTCGATTTATAATATTTATAAGTAGGTATAGTTAGAGTCATTTAGAATAATATTAGAATTTCCTAGTTTATGTTTATATATTTGTATATTTTATTATAAAAGTGGTTGTGATTAGGAGGTTAGGTTATAAATTATAACTTTATAAGATGTTATAATGAAGCATCACAATGTAGAAATATCAAAAAATTAATAATTTGTAAATCCTTTGCCTAAGTTACGTGACATAAAAATACGTAAAAATATATTTTACAATAAAAATTTCAAGTAAAAAATAAATAAATAATAATGAATATAAATATGCGTAATTTCTATTAATAATATACAATTTTAATCTAGTTTTAATGTACATTTTTTTTTCAATATAAGTCATTATAATATTTACCTAATTATAATAATTTACGTTGTATTTAATAGATAAAGGTGTCTTTTTTTACGTATACATAAAACTTTTGTGATATACTGCGTAAAAAATAATATAACAAATTATCTATCAATTTGGTTCATTGTTTCGTTCGTAAACGTATCAGTGTAACACGTTCTTATTTTTATCGTTTCAAACGCTTTTGTTCATTTCATTATCGATTTTTACTAACATATATCATAATATTATATCTATTATATCGTATTATTTATAAATAATCAATGGTAATAATACAATTTTTAAAGAAGGATATCCGTTTATCCGTATTAGTGGACCCAGTTACTAATAAATTAATATAAATAATATAATAATAATTTCTATATACAAATACATATTATTTTGTTTATAAGGAAGAATAAAGAATTGGTCCCTTTCGCCCTGTATAGTATAAAAGATAAAACGTACGAAATCCAACATTTCCTGTTTACATATTATAAAAATTATATTATGAGAAAAACCTTTTTTTTTCCAGTTTATATAACCAACCGCTCGGAGGGAAATATGAAAAAAACCTAACCTATACTGCGGTAACTTTGCAACGTCTTATATAAAACGTCTCGTTGTCTTTGTTGTTATAATCGTATAATATTATATTATACGTCTCAACACTCGTAAGTGTATATATATATAGTTAACACGAAAATTATTATATTATAATATCACGTTTAATAGAATCATAATAATATTATGTATTATATTGTATTATAAATAGTATAATATCACACAAACGTTACGTATATATACGAGTACATATTGTATATATTATTATATATACCGTTTACCGGACGTCCAAATGCAATTGTTCAATTCAATTCAAGTTGTCGGTTACACGTTTTACAAATTAAACACTTGTCACGTTGTCATCAACTATTATATCGCCATATTACATGTCTTTCGACAAACTTCGGATGTTTTGTTCCAATGTCGACTACTTAATAAAAAAAAAAAAAAAAACAAATAATAACTGATAAATTTATAATATTACAGTCAGTCGTGTACTGCGTATCTATAATATAATACATGTATATTTACTATCTTTATCTAAATTCGTACTAAACGTAAAACATTCGTTCAAGAAGTGTAATCAAGTTATAGGTGTGATTATATAATATAAGTATATATATATATAGAACAGTATATAATAATATAATATTATTATGATACTGCGGTTACTGTAATAAAATGTATGGTAAAGGTAACCACAGATCACAGTATATATATTATATACTGAAATGTTAAAAAACGTCAAATAATCATTTAATTTATAATATAAAATTATTATGCGTATATCGATTAACGATTTTCGTCATAAAAACAAAAAAATTAAAATAAACAATACATACATCCCTAGAGGTACCTAAAGTAATATAACAAAATTATGTTCTTTATAATATATACTCGTATAGGCATGCGTATAATATAAACAATATGGCTTGATACACGCATTTATTACAAAAGAAAGGTTTTTTTTTGTTTGACCAAATGACATATCATTTAATTTTGCGTTAAAATGGACAATATATACGATCTTTGCATACAAGTAGTCGTGTTACCAACTTATATAATATAATGAACTATAATCTATAACGAAATAATCCAGACGTTTTTCTATATAGAGTTATTGATCGATTTTACTTTTTCATTTTTCCCTCGAAAAGGTTCAATAATTTCGATACTGACCCTTTTTGCGCCAAGCCATAGATGTTATAATTTTGAACGATATTGTACAACGAACGCACGATACCGAGGGATATATATTATATTATTATCATTGCCTCGGCGTCTATATCGTTGATTGAATTCGATGTATATAAGACGGGGGAAAAAACACAAGATCGGTGAGTTACACGTACATTGTATATACGCGTATTATAGATATAGGTATAATGACAACAATGAGCGCAAAATCCCTTTTACGTGGTCCCCTTATTTCGACGGAACATAACGTGACAATGGGACGCCGCGATAGAGGGATAACGGTGAATTGATTTGGCCCCGTCTTCGTCGTCGTTGTCGTTGTTCAGCCGCACAATGCCCAGATTAAAACACTTATATATTGCTTATATTATACTGTTATGAATATATTATAACGATATTATTAACGCAAAACAGGAAGTGAAATCCGATGATTGTAATAATTGCAGAATATTATTCCTCTATTTCAATTTCGGTTATTTACGAATAGGTGTACATGTTATAGTGTCATAATAATATTATACATTCATCTATACGTGTACACACGAATATAGTATAGTTCGTACAGAAAATAATTCCGATAAAATGATATTTATTATATTGTATAATATTAAAAAATTTTACATTTTTTATCAACGCGTATTATTTCATGACGAATGACGATAATATTCAGAAAACGCGAGTCTTCCTATAAAGCCTCCACACACATCACCCCTAATTGCACTTGAATTACAACATTTATACTCAAAACGAAATCGTATCTACACTATATACACAACGAATTATTATCAAAAAAAAAAAAAAAAAAAAGGAGTTTTAAATACTTCGTTTAAAAATATTATACTTGTTTCTACTTAACCGACTAATTCCGTATAATTATATAATAAATATTAATGTTGATTATAGAAATGACTTGGAAACTATAAAATATACACGAATTACACGAATACGAGTGGACAAATTTTACCGGGATTCCAATAGATTTTTCGACAAATCTACATAACTATATACGATCCAATAAATTATATTACAGTGTTTCAATTTTGAATAATATTGGTAATAATCGAACAATCCGTCGAACGCCTAAACTATATTACCTATATTTAATTACTGACAACACCGCGACACGCCATTATAAATATTTACCTACATTGTTTTATTCCGATGTTCAATATTTACATTTCGAACGAAAAGTGTAATATGCATAAAACATAATGTAGTTCGTTCTACAGCCTCTCGCGCACAAAAGCGAAACCTAATTTGAACGAAACCAATAATACAATGTTTTCGTTCAATTGTCTATGCGATACGGGTTTGACAAACACGAGTTTAAGTTATTATTCTAAAGATATATAATTGCATTATGTACATTAAATTATACACAGTCGTTGAAACGAACGAACAAAAAAAATTGATTGTTTTAGAATAAAAAAAAATACTTGTTCTCTCTAATATATAGTGTACAATGTACATATACACAATATACATACGAGGAGAACTCGAGAATGGAATATTTGAAATCCGTGAAACGTAAAATTCCGATAAATGTATAAACATTATAATATTCAGACATTTCCGAACAATGAGTCGTAACAGAAAAATGGGAATATTGTTTATAATATTGTATCCAATATAATATTATAATGTATTATGTAAGTATAATAAGTTAGCTTTGTAATATACTAATATATTAAAATGGCGTATTATGATTTATGAAAAACCAAATAATAAGAACTTTTCGAAGCGAGTCGTCGCAAAAACTGTATAATAAAATATAATAATACAAAAAAAAAAAAAGACGAGCTGATACTCCTGCCGCAGGGATATATTATATAGGTGTGAAAATCGTAGTGTTTAATTTTAATTAGAATTTGAATTCAATGATAAACCATCGTATTCGAAAAAACGATTCTGAGCGAAGTTCAGTCAGATAATGTAGATATTATGATATTATGATATTATGTAGATATTATTATGTAGATATTATTATGTTGATTATTATTCTTATTGATTAAAATTTTGATATTTTTTATTAAATATTTAAAACGCAAAATTTTATCACACGATTCACACGTATAGGGAGGGACCATATAGTTACACATATAGTACATAAATGAACACCCTATAAAATCTCCAAGTCAATATAATTGCTTATAAAATCTCTTGTCATGTAAATGCCAATATCATATAAATTTTTATCAATTATATTTATCATTATTGTAAAATATTGAAATTTAATAGGAAGAATCCATAAAAATAATTAAAATATAATTTAACTGAAATTTCAACTTAAAACAACTAAAAACAATTTGAGCAGGGCCTAAAATTGTGTGTACTACGACACTCTTAGTGCAGTACGAATAATAAAATGTGTAGTACGAAATTTTAAATTGTGTAGTTGATTATAGTCTTATTTTTTTCATTTTTGCATTATAAATAGATAGTATTATTTGAAAACCATATAATACATGAAATTTCAAAACTTAAAGTACCTCTATTTGAAAAAGCCAAGTTACTAGATAGATAATCAAAATAAATATTTTTTCAGAAATTAAAGTGTATTTTTAATAAATCGCTTCGTTCAGAATCTAAAATATATAATAATTATACTATTTTACTATAAATTAATGAATAAACGTGTAGTACGAAAATTTTTAAATTTTAGGCCCTGAATTTGAGATTTTCCTAATATTTTGATATGATGTTAAGTATTATATAGTATAATATACTAATATGTGAGTATACATCAGTAAAATTTTCAGACCTTAAACTTAATGCCAAAAATTGTCAATTTTATCAAACATATCATTTCATATACATGAAAATGAGAATTTTACGAAATATTCAAAGTCCTATATTTTATAGAAAAATTAACGTAACGGTTCCAAAATTTTACCCCATAATATTATAATACCAATGTGAATACTCAATAAAATTTTCAAGCCTCTAACTTCAAAATTTCCTTAGTTATCGTGAGATATTGAAATCGAATTCGTTGAAATTTCAGTTTTCATGAAAAATGCCGTTTTTTCGTCGTTTTTTCTACCGTTAGGATCAATTTTGAGATATTCGAAAAATGATCTAAAAATAAAGTATCAACTACATCCACTTTCCAACTGGAAACATAATATGCTAAAATGCTAATCATGAATATCGGAGCATTATTTCGGGTAGTAAAAGTGTATTTATACTTAAAAAGAAAAAAATGCTTCGCTCATAATGTAATATGAGTATAGTGTCCACCGAAAAATTTTAATATAATGTATCCGATACACGGTTAATTTATATAATATAAGATACAATTTATAATTTCGTAACATTTATTTTTATTAAATCGCTGGAAAAAAAAATATAATTATTTTCGATTTTTTCACGCGTGTATTACATAATACATAATATATTATGTTAATTACATACGTTATTGTTGGGCTGCCGCGTGTATTATGTACATCGAATTCATATTATTAAACCGGTGCACACAAGGTTTCAAATGAATTATAATTTATAATAATATTTATATATAATATACTCGTATTACAATAATATAACATTATGGCGTGTTTTATATAATATACGTATTATAATATAAAAACTATTTGCGAATGGAAATTTTTGTTTCTTTTTATTATTATTATTTTTTTTTTTTTTTTGTATTTTTTGTCGATCAATATAACAAAACGCGTACATTATAATAATATAAATAGTTCCGGCGAAAAATACGAAAACAATATTTTTGTATATTATATTTCGTCACACGGCGGCGTACCAATTTAATATAATATACATTTTATATATATACCTATTGAACTCGCACACATTATATAACATACAATAATACAATGAATATTTTTATACGTTTGTGCGGTATTTATTTTTCCGAAAAAAAAAAAAAATATATATACATATGCACACACTTCTACCCACGAACGCGCGTGCAGAAAATATTTAACAATGAAGAACACAATAATATCGCGGCGAAGGGCTTCGGAAACCTCTGCGGTGGAACGACAATCGCCTTTAGCACACGTGTATATTATTATGTATACAGAAACGTTTATTTATAATATATAAGTGTTTTTTTTCTATTTCTATTTTTTTTTTTTTTTTTTTATTATTATTTTTTGTTTTTTTTGTGCCAAACGAGGGAGCTGAACAACCGAAATAAAAAATAATAATATATTATTATATTATATTCGTATATCGAAAAGCCGAGTCGGATGTGTGTCATATTGTTCGCCTTTGCCAGCGAAACAGTCGTGTATATATTATAATATTGTATTATAATTATTGTAATATAACTCTGGTACCGCGCGATCGAATCGACCATTATAAATCGCCTATAAATCTGTAAATTCGACGAAACGTCCACGCATAAAATAATAATAATATTATAACATTAAGTTTAGCGAAATGTAGTCCAACGCGCACCGCACCTATCTAAAATATTATTAAAAACAATTCGATCGAAATTATGATTTCCGCAAATTTTACACAGCTTTGGATTCTGAACGAAGCGAAGAATGTATTGATATCCCAATGTGTGTCAATTTTTCTTATTTTTTTTTTTTTTTTTTTTTTTTTTTTTTTTGTATAAAGACACTTTCTCCCCGAAATAATGCTCTGATGAACAGCACATGTTTCCGGTTGGAAAGTGGATGTAGTTGGTACTTTATTTAAATTATTTTTCTAATTTCTCAAAATTGACTCTATGTGACCGAAAATTGACGAAAAAACGGCATTTTTCACGAAAAATGAAATTTCGACGAACTAGATTTTCATTATTTCACGATAACTCAGGTAATTATGAAGTACCTATTAGTCAATACCTATATTATCTGACTGAAATCGCTCAAAATCGTTTTTCGAATGTAATGATTTATTTATTGCATTCAAATCTTAATTGAATTACAACATAATACTATAACATCACCATTATCCTTTCCTCACCTGTATCTATTCCACAGCAGTATCCAGTTCGGTTTTTTCAATATAGTTTTACCTGACATATGAAAACAATTTTTAAAATTTTTTTTTTGGAAAAAAACCATAATAATTATACAATCATTTTTGGAAACCTTTTAGTCCCAAAAAATGTTTTCAGTTCAAAGTAAAGATCAGAATCTAAAAAATTAAAATTGAAGTTTTATAAATTTAATTGGAGCCTTATACGTACTACATCTCCCGGCAGGCTACAAAGTATACCTTACCTCCCCTGTTCATAAATATAAAATAGGCATAAGTTACAAAATACAAAAACTAAAAGAATTATAATATAATATAAGTATAACAAATGAATGTAGTGTGTCTCTTATTATAAAATACATTCATTATATAAAAAAATCAATATTCTAAATGGATACTAATTTAGTATTCAGACTATTAAGTTTCAAAAATTTTAATATAAATATTATAATTTTGTACCTACTTGTTCTCCTATATTCGTATACGCCACGTTAATAATAGACACGTAATATAATATAAATTATAATATATTAATATTATTAAATGTAGGTACCATATGGCATTTAATTTCATATAGATTAAACTTGTAACGAAAAAAAAAAAAAGTTAATTATTATAATATGTACTTATGTTATTATTTTATTAATAATTATTATTATATTATCATAAAGTCATAAAAGAAAGTATAATAGGTATATAATTCAATACGCCCTATTGACATTTAGGATTTAGATGAAAAAATGTATTCTTTATTAATATATAATGAATTGGTCAATCAATTATTTTATATAATATATATTATATTTATTTTATTAAATAATATATTTTATAAATTATGACATTAAAATTATAGAATATATTCAAAAATATATTAAAGTGTTTAATTCTAAAATTTTCTTTTATCGTTTTTATTGAAAACACTCTACTATGATATACTTAATTTATATTTAATGTCATATTATAAAGACGTATTTAACTTTTCTTAATATATATTTTATTATGATATACGCTTTTTAGATATTGACTTAAGTAAAAAATGTGTTGGTTTTACTAAGATGTGTGATTTTTTTTTTATGTCTGAAAACACTTTTACTACTCGAAATAATGCTCCAATTTTCACGAATAGCTTATGTTTCCGGTTGGAAAGTGGATGTAGTTGGTACTTGGTACTTTATTTAAATTATTTTTCAAATTTCCCAAAATTGACTCTATATGAGACCGAGGAAACAACGAAAAAACTGCATTTTTCAAATGAAATTTCGACGAATTCAATTTCGATATTTTACGATAACTCTGGCAATATTGAACTAGTAACTAGAAATTTTTTTGGGTGTTCACATATTTTGTTCTTTATAAGCGTGATAAATTTTTGGAACGGTTACGTTAATTTTTTAATATATTTTTTAAACTTCTTATTTTTATCTCTATAATGTTTGATAAAATTGACGAGTTTTAATTTTATGAAGCATCCTTACACATACCACATTGACGTGGTACCAAAATATTAGAAAAATCGACACTCTCAATTTTTTTTATAAATGTTTAAATTTTAAATTTTAGTAAAACCGATATTTATAATATTTATAATATGGAATCTTGTTATTATTTCTCAATATTTCTACAATAATGTTTAATAAAAAGAACAACAGATTTTAAAAATTTTATTGAAACTGATATAATATATAGGTATATTGCTTAACTCAGTAGTTAGTACCAAATTATTATGAATAGTACAATTACAATTTTATTTATACAGTTTACTCCCGATTATCCGCGAGTTGATTATCCGTTTTGCGGATTATCCGCTGTCTTCCACGGAATCGTCTACATACCTATATGTATACAAAAAAATATATACCTACGCAGTACGCATTGTATCTTTCCATTATAAATCATTATAGGTTTAATTGGGTTGTGAATTTGTCATAGCCGATAACTCGATAATAATAATTTAATATTAATACACGTGTATGTACTTTTATTAATACACATTATGTTATGTTCCTTTCATACTAGACCCTCGAATGTACATTGTACATCATTATCGGTTAAATTGGGCTGCGATAGTCGAATATGCGATAACGTCAATTTCCAATTTAGTTTTTATTATAAAATTTAATTTTGCGGATTATCCGCGGAATTCGTTTATCTGTGGATGTCCTGCCACCCTATTCCACGGATAATCGGGAGTAAACTGTATATGTTTGAACTTTGAAATATAAAAATATATTATATTATATTTAATATAATAATAACATATTATAATTTATAAAATTATAAAAAATAGTCAAACATTGTTCTGAAACAGACTTATAAGCTCAACTGTGTTATAAACATCTACGAGTATAATGGCGATTTATTTCGAATATTATGTTTATGATAAATAAGACATCTTTTATTTTATTTTGAAAGTATAGTAATTGATGTTTATATTTATATTTTTTTTAAATTTTTTTTAATGAATTGTTTTCACTAATTGAATTCACTTCTTGCAGCTTAATACTTCAACTTCCACGTCTGTGTTTGAACTAATTACGGTGTGTTTATTGTGTTATATAATATAGTAAATAGCAGGATAATAATATTATATTGATTATCTTTATTAATTATCAAGTGCATTTGTTATGATTCTCTCTTGAAATAATTGACATTTGTGTTTGACACTTAGACTTAACTAAGTGTCACGAATAAATTAAAAAGATTGTTTAATTGTTTTCTTAAATTTTTTTAATCGTCTCAGACAACAGTGAACGTTTTCTTTATAGAATATTTTATATTCTGTATAAGCTCCAATCGTCGCTTTTTAGCTGACTTATTTAATTTCTTCTTCAGCCAATTTCAGACCTGCCTTCGTTAACATTTATATATGTTATAGTAATGTTTTTAAATAATTCATTTTATATTAGAAAAAGAAGAAACTTTTCTATAGTATGTTTCGCTATACGTTATTAGTTTATTACTATATTATATTATACACATAAAAGTAACCTATTTGTTGTAGCCTTATATTCAATTTTTTTTTTTTAAAAATTATTTATAAAAAAAATTAATTGTAAAATGTTTATGTGGATGTATATAAAATTAAAATATTGTTCAACTATCGTTATTTAAAATAATATTATAGCCGAAGATTGTCTTTTCTTTGTAACAAAAATAAAAATATTCGAGATCCGTTCACAGTGTGAACCCGGCCACATTATATGTGTTTTTTTTTTATATAATATAATTGAGTTTAAAAGATGTAAAAACTACTAAATAATGATGAAATGCGATAAAATTAATGATCAAAGTACCTATTTTTACCATGAATTATTACAAAATAATAATAAAATACTAGTATGTTATTTAATATTAAACCAAAGACCACAATTATTACAATTCATTTGTTTTTTTCTCGCATTAAATTAATTTCAGTATCCATCTTGGTGGCGTACTGGCGTGGGGTAAGTGACGTATAATATATGTTCACCAACCCAAAACAAAATAAAATACCTACGTGATGGCTTTTATCTTTTTTTAGAAACCAACCACTGAAATTCAAGTAATCTGGATATTGGATATTATATAGGTATTATATTATAATATTTCACTAATGAATTATAAAATAAATTGATTTTAATGCGAAAATTAACAATAGGTAAATGTATGTACAAAATTGTGTCATAATCACGAAAAGAAAATATAAACATAACAAAAATACAAATAATAATAAATATGCGTTATTCAAATAAACGACAAAAATATACTCCTATATGTTTTCTTCGCAATAACGACACTGCCGAGTGCTGAGCTCGTTAAAAATTTACAAACAGCATTGAAAAGAAAAAATAATACTAATAGAATATAACAACGAATATGTAAAAAAACACACGTGTATGCATATTTATAAACATGTATTAATACATCAAATTATATTGGTGCAATAGATATAAGTATATACTTGTATATATATGCGGTTTACTCGTGACAGCCACCCCAAAAATTACTACAAACCTTAACCGTACTCTTTCAGGAAAAAATAAATTGTAAATAATCTATGCCTAATTAATAATAATAATATATTTATAATAATCAATGTTTTGTCTTTTAGATTTTGAGCGAAGCGAAGAATGTACCTATTTAGTTTTACAATGTTGTGTGATATTTTTTTTTTTTTTTTTTTTTTATGTTTGATGAAAATTTAAGTACCCGAAATAATGCTCCTACTTTCACGAAGAGCATATATGTCCGGTTGGAAAGTGGATGAAGTTGGCAATTAATATAGGTCATTTTTCGAATTTCTCAAAGTTGACCCTAAGCGGTAGAGAAAACGGCAGTTTCACAAAAAATTGAAATTTGACGAATTCGATTTCAATATTTCACGATAACTCGAACAATTTTTAAGTAAGAGTCGTAAAAATTTTATTTGGTGTTCACATAGGCACTATAATATATATGTGGTAAAATTTTGGAACCGTTACGATAATTTTTCTACAAAAAATAGAACATTGAATATTTCGTAAAATTCTCGTTTTTATGTATATAATGTTTGATAAAATTGGAAATTTTTTGCATTAAGGTCTGGAAATTTTACTGAATTATATATACATATAATTTAACGCCATATAAAAATATTATAAAAATCCCTAAAAACAATTTTTTTTATAGCTGTTTTAAGTTGATATTTTTAGTTCAAATGAAAATCTTAGAATCCATAACGAATATTCTTCTTATTATTTAATTTTTTTAATTTTATAAGAAGAGTTCTTGTGGATATTTTATAATAATAAATAAAAACCCAAGTCCACAAAAAAATTTACTTTATTTTTCAGTAAATACGTATTTCGACAACAATGTTATCATCCTCAGTACTAAACAAAGACTGATCAATATATAATAGGATCAGTCTTTGTTTAGTACTGAGGATGATAACATTGTTGTCGAAATACGTATTTACTGAAAAATAAAGTAAATTTTTTTGTGGACTTGGGTTTTTACTTCTTATTATTTCTCAATACTTTTACAATAAAAATTAATAGAAAAACCAAAAATTTAGAAAATTTTTGAAAATTTTATTGATCAATATTGACATACATCCTAACGAACTTCCAAAATATTAGGAAAATCACTAGAATTTTTATTGTAAAATTATTAAGAAATAATAAGAAGAATAAAATAAAGGATTAAAGTATTATTCTAGGAATAAAATAAACATAAAAAAATTTAGAAATCTTGAATCAAAGAGGCTCAATAAGGGTTATTATTTATACCTTATACTACACTACATACTCCGTACTGAGGGACTACATAGCTGGTTGCTTGCTCAACACAATCTCCAATTGTGTTCATCGACGACTACGACTACATATTGTATGATGCAATTGCAATTTATATTTTTATAGTTTTGGAATAATTTGATTTGATTATAGTATATTATAATGAACTCTGATAATACTATCGCAATCAGAATTTCATTGATTTCTAGTAATAACTAATAAAATATTAAAAAAATAAAATAAAAATTGATCTTTTATAAAAATGTTTAAATTGTCTTGAGCAATCTATCTTGACATAGCCCTCTTTTCGTATTCTTACAAAAGTAAATAGTATGAATTATTACATTCGTAGCATATTTGACTAGAAATAGTAATAGTAATATTATATAAATCTCACTTTTGTGTTGAAGAAGCCAATAACACTTTTCCCCACTATATATATAGGAGGCAGTAGTAGTAAGAAGATGAAGCATACCATTGCTCACACGATCAATATTGAAGTATAGCTATCAAGTCTCCATGAGGACATAAGAGAGGGAGAAAATCATCGAGAGAATAAACAAGAAGCTATTTTCTCTTTGGAACTTATTTTCGATTACGAATTACTCACGTATGGGTTATCCCATATTAAAAATGAGTAACTCGTAGTCGACAAATAAGTGCTAAACTGCTAAATACGAAATAGCATGAATGTGTTCGGCTGCACTCCTGTCAGTGGTGTACCTGTGTGAAATTTTTGGGGAGGAGGGGGGGGGCAAAATATTAAATATCTTAAATATATGCAATACAAATTTTATATTAATTACATTATATATATATATATATATATATTATATAATAATAATAAATAAAAATCATAATAATAATAATAATAATAATAATAATAATAATAATAATAATAAT
>JAIUCT010000011.1:4176312-4196341 GCA_021307375.1 Tetraneura akinire
ATAATAATAATCATAATAATATGGTTTATAACGGACAGATAATGTTTCATGAGAACTGACATAATCCGTCGGACCACAGAGATCCCAATCCTGTTGTGTGTCGGGCAAGTGTAAAAAAAAAAAAACTATATATAACCAAAATGTATATTATATATATCAATTTTGTATTATTGTCGTCATTGATATTTACTCTCTCATTGTTTCCGCAGCCCCAAATACACACACACACGGGCAAACGAATGGAAATCGGTGTGTATACTGCGTATATGCGAACATAATGCGCAAGGAGACAAAAAAATAAAAATAAAAGAGGGTCAGACATATTACTATTTTTTTTTTCTTCTGTAACATTTTTATCAGTCGGCAACCGTCCCCAAATGTTCGAAGACTCGTGAGAGACTCAAAAGTCGATTATTTTCATTATTTTATACGTATACAATATAAATATATATAGGTTACCTTATATACGTTTATAATTTTGTTTTTATCTATATTGTATATAATTCGCTATATATACGCGATTGTTCGTGACGTGACTGTTTCGAAACGCGATTGAAATAACCCCCTTCCTTTACCTATTCGTATAATATACGTATATAATATATTATATAAATGTGTATACAGAATGATCAGAATTTTATGTTAAAAAAAAATGATGGAAATCGAGTTCTTGTGACATAAAATTCTGATATTACCGTTAAATTTAATTCAAGAACGTCTTATCGTACGGGGAAAATAATGCATTTTCGCGTATTTATATTATATTAATTTTATCATCATAAATTGTAACCAATCTTATTAACGTATAAAAATAACAATAGAAGAGAGATCGACTTTGGAATCGTCCAAGATCGACTGTTTGACCACCACTGCAGTTTACCTGTATATCGTAATTTGTACATTATTACAACGTGTGCGTGTACGGAGAGTCCAAAAACACATGTTATATTGTATAAACGAGAATTCGGTCCGGTTTCCTAACTGATAATTATTTTTAAAATATTACTTTAATCGACGATTACGACTTTACGATATGTTCAACATGGGCGAAAGAAAACGCGACACAATTTTTTCCATACGTTATTATTTTAAGTATTCTAACTACGATGAGTACGACACAATATTATTGTAATCTATAACATAAAGAAACCTCGCAGAAATAATTTTTTTTTTTTAATACAAAAATATTTCAAAGAAAATTCATTAATAACATAATAATATAAAATATATTATTTAATAGTTTATAGTTAATTATAAAATTTGTTAATTGGGATTAGGTACTAAATGATAAAATATTGGCAATAATTAAAAAAAGGTCCGGAAGTATTTGCAAGGGACGTTTAAAACATCCTTTGCACGCGACCTTGATAACGACTAATAGAAAATGACATAATATAATATTATATTATACTATACAAACGAATGATAACGACAGTTTTATCGACGTACACCATAGAAGTTATTACATTTTTCAAACATTTCTTTTTAGAAATAGACACCACGTTCACGGTTCTCATCGATAAAAACTTATAAGCAAATGTTAAATAAACACTTTTATACTTTTATCTAACTACAAAAATATAATATAACACACGTGCTCCGATGGTCAAATTTATATTATTAATCGTTGTTATTACCAATGTAGTATAAAATTAACGAGATGACGTTTTTGATTTTTTTTTTATCTTCTATAATATATTATCATAATTTTTTTATATTTATTTATAGAAACGTTTGCGTAGAACGGCGGAAGAAAATGAAAAAAAAAATGAAATAAAATAAATATCGTATAAAATTCGAGACGGTATTCTCTTTTGTTGTAATGCACTGACGTAATAAATTTTTATAATTTTAAATATTTTACAAGAGTTTTATCTTTTCGAACGACACCGAGGTGTTCATCCGCCCTTCCATGACAATAATATAATCATCATTGTAATGTGTATAAATTTAACGACCACCGAGTATATAATTAAATTTTAAACCGCTAAATATCGTATGGTATTCGTTGCGTTCTATTAAAATTAAAAAAAAAAATTTGCACTTACTTCTTATTGTTCATTTCTGGTTTCTATACGATTTCAATCGTAATGATTGTCTCGTGTTTGGCGTTTCCTCCGTTGTTCTCATCATGTTCGGTCGGTTATCGCAATTTTGCAATTTAATCGCAATTTTGTAATTTAATCGCAATAAGATAATAAAAGGTAAGGTGAATAATGGATGATAAAATCTCATCTCCAGTTGCATAGATTTTTATAGTGCGTTATCAGTATCTATTTTTTAGCCGGAATAATTTAAAGGCCATTTAACTGATATGCCATTATAATTTATTTATTTTTTTTTTTTTTTTTTTACAGCATTAAAAACCTTAACTGAGATTCTGTTATTATACGACCCATGATAAATTTTTTTCTTCCCTTTTAAAAACGATAATTTCACAATTATAAAATGACACAATAGCCGTACAGGTAGAGAGGTAGACCTTTTTTTTTTACGCATATTTCATTATTTTCGTTTTCTATGTAGGTACGGTGTTTTAAGAAGATTCGAAATCGAAATATTAACAAATCAAAGTCAAGTTAATATTATAACATAATCTATTTTCGTCGCGTAACGATTTCGCGCGTTACTGGATGGTATTGGATAAACAAAACGAATTAATAAAATAATCGATAACACTAAATAACAACGCACACGCGCGATACGATATATTGTACTCGGATTTTTCGGACATTACAATAAGATTATTTTTAAATACGAAAAAGAATATTATTATTTTTGCTTCGTTATAAACCACGGTATATTATTATAAAATAACGGTATATAATATACCGTGATTATAACACTTTAAAACGCTAAAAAAAACCCCCCCAAACCGTGCGTTTATTTATTAAAAATACGATATGTGTACGACTTGATTTCTCGAACAACGTTCACTTTTATTATTTTAATACTTTATACCTTATCTCGCCATAGATAAATTTCGTTTTTTTTTTTAACGTCCGAACACGTGGTCACGGAGACTCTCCAGCGTGTAAAAACTATAGGTACACGAAAATCAGCGGCGCAATAAGAGTAGAATTTTTTTTGGGCTAAAAATACAAATTTATAGATACATAATCACGTACATTAATCAAGTCGAATGGGGCCAAGCCCTCCCTCGGCTCGTCACTATACTAATTACGCCTCTGCGGACGAACGTATATTATTTTATTTATCAATAAACACCGATAGATAAATCGTTGGAGTAAACTAACGATTTCGCGTACTTATGAGGTAAAATTAAAAATATACCTACTAAAAAAAAAAAAAAAAAAAAAACACGGTTTTCTTAATGATCAGGTCCAATTTATTTTCGAATAGTAAATTTTAATAATAATTCTTCACAAGAATGGATTTTACATTGGAATCTTTTAATTTAATTTTTTTTTTTTTTTTAACACGTCCGACATATTATAATATTTAATATATTACATAGTACAACATTAAAGAGTATACACAAAACGTCGGCAAAGCGATTATAATAATATACAATACGAAATATATAATAGGTATATATTATTACTATACACATTTTTTAACACGAACAATTCAATATAGTACCGCGGTGACACGCTCTGTTACGATCAAAACAAAACATAATACTTTGGCACTTAGTAACTATTTTTTTTTTTTTTTTAAGAAAATCAAAAAAAAATAATAATAATAATAATTATACAAAATGGTCAACAGAAAATAGTCGTACACGCAATTTTGCTGCGCGTACGTTCATTATAATAATTTAAAAAATACATACATAACAACAAAGTGTTTGGAAGGGAAGAGGAGTGGAAAAAGTGTGATATTATTATTATTATTATTATTATGAAATTATTAAATGACATTCGTGCGACCGTAATGACTGATTATATTTAAATATTTCGCGTGAAAATAATGACGACAACAATATAATATTATCGTCGTGTGTCAATATTGCGGATAACATTTTGAAAAAAACGGACGATTTTAATATGGCGAAAAAAATTGATTAAAAAACGAGGTTAATTTTCATTTTTTTAAACTTTACACGACGTTATTAATATATTTAATTATAATACGCGTGCGTTTCGTATAACAGGTGGTTAATAATTATACACGTTCGTATTCTATACATTATCATAATTTACAACATGGCGACATAATAAACATAATAAATAAATAAATAACACGTATAATAATATGGCACCGTTATCGTTAATCGCATTTGTATGATAAATATTACTCGTATAATATATTAAGTGATAATATAATATATAATATTCGGATAGACGCGTTTTTTGGGGAAATGATATGAAAAAAAAAAAATGAAATGAAATTTTACAACTTACTCGGGTATGAGTACGATACAAGAATAAAAGCGGTATCGTTTTGTTGTGATTGTATATAAATTTTCGGAAAAAAAAAAATAATAAGAGATTAATATGGTAAAAGCGATTGCGAAAAAACATGAATCGATATGAATTTATTATTAAAAAAAACATAATAATATAATATTATATAGAAGCTGAATCAGGACCAAACATATTTTTCCACGAATTCAGATTCGTAGGACAACGATTTTTTTTTTTTATGTATTTTTTTTTTTTTTTTTTTATCATTATTTCATAACATAATATTAACGCATTTGCGTCATATTCTAATTCTAAATCATAGTAATAATATTTATTAGTAATATAATATAAATTTACACACTTACATAAACGGTTTTTACACATATATCCCGTATTCTCGGCATCGCGCGGAGTTTTCCTGGATGGTATAAAAGGATAAAATATTGATAGAAACCTGTTTAAAACTTGTGAAAAACTATTTATATTACTATTTATATTACTTGTTTAATTGTCAGTTTTTTTTTTTTTTTTTTTTTTTTAACAACCACAAAAACAAATATCAAAATAAATTCGTTTTTCTAGTTTTTGCAAAAAATCGTTCGGGATATATCTAAATATTACATTCGCAGTGTGATAAAATGAAATATTATACAATAACAAGTCGTATTCGAAAGTATAATTAATATACTGTTTTAGTCTCTTAAAATTAGGTAAAAATCAAAAGAAAAAAAAATGGCACACTGGTTTGTTTTTTTTTTTTTAAATTAAATTAATAGGTAATGAGTGATGATGGTAAAAAAAAAAAAAAAAAAAAACTGTTTTTAATTTTTGTCAATATTATTTTTCTAATGGATTGCATTAGGAACTTGTCCGATGACCGGTTTGTTTTCGATGTCGGAAGACGGGGATCTGGTCCGGTTGTTGTTCTCCTGTTGCCGTTGCAGCTGTTGTTGTTGTTGTTGTTGGTGTTGCAGATGTAATTGATGATGATGCTGTAACTGTTGCAGTTGTAACTGTTGATGTTGCTGTTGGACGGCGAACGCGGCCGCGGCGGCCGACTGGTTGTGCTGTTGGTTGTGATGATCGTCACCGGATCCCGCACCTCCACCTCCACCGCTGGCACTGTTGTTGTAGAACGAGAAAGGTGACGGGAATATGCTCATGGGATGGTGCGAGTACGGGCCTTTTCCGGAAGCGGTCGCGGTCGGATAGAACGGATTGTAAAACGAACTGACCACCGCAGCGCCGCCGTTTTTGTTGTTCTGTTGCTGCTGCTGTTGGTGTTGCTGTTGCAACTGTTGTTGTTGGTGCTGCTGAAAACTGTGCACGGCGTTCATGTTGATGTCGGACACCGTGACGGCCTGTGACGGCAACGGTGGCGAGCCGGTCATCTGCGACGATGGCGAAGGAGATCCGACGGCGCCGCCAGACTGCGCGGCGGCCTGCTGTTGCTGAGCCACTAGTTTGGACAGATGTATAGGATCGAACGACGGCATGGCGGCCCCCAGATACGGAGCAACGAGGCCTGGCGAGTAACCGGCCGCGGCGGCAGCGTTGAGCCCGTCGAATGAGTGCAACGACGGATGGGGGCCGGTCGAGAAGTACGGCATCGAGAAGTTTGCGGCGAAATTAGTGGGGCCCGGACCCCCCGCACCGGGTGGCACCACCGGAAAGCTGTGGAAGTTAGGTTTGTGGTGGTGGTGATGGTGGTGGCTGTTCATGGCCTGAGCGCCAGCCGCCGCTTGTAGAGCCGCAGCCACGGTCATGTTGTTGTTGTTGTTGTGTGCGCCGTTCATGTTGTTCATGTTGTTGTTCATGTGGTTATTGTTGTTGGTGCTCACCGGTGTTTTCGGCTTGCGTCTAGGCCGATACTTGTAGTCCGGGTGTTCCTTCATGTGCAACGCGCGCAGCCTTTTCGCCTCGTCGATGTACGGACGTTTTTCCGTCTCGTTCAACAATTTCCACTCGGCGCCCAACCTCTTGCTGATCTCGGAGTTATGCATCTTCGGGTTATCGTGCGCGATCAGCCGCCGTTGGATTTTCGCCCACACCATGAACGCGTTCATCGGACGCTTGATGTGATCAGCCTTGCCGCCGCCCGGGTGTTGTTGCTGGAGTTGCTGGAGTTGCTGTTGCTGTTCTTGTTGCTGTGCTGGTTGATGTTGCTGTTGTTGGTGTTGCATGATGACGGACGGCGGCGAGACGGACGAATCTAGTACGCGGCCGTGATGATGATGGTGATGATGGTCCATGATGAAATCGAAATTGGCCATGTGCGGTGCTCCGTCCATAAGAATGATAATTATATTTTGTTTATGAACGATTAGCGCGCGCGACAATATTGTAAATATTATAATATTTATAATATTACGTATAGTCAAACAAGCGGTATTGTTATAATAATGTTTATTTTATAATAAACGAAACTAAAAACAAAAAATAATAATAATAATAATAATAATAGAAGGCAGTGTTAAAAATCGGAAATTGCCGCGCGACGCATATTTCACGGAAACGCAATATTCGTTATGCGAAGGTACAACGATTAACCATGGAAAACGTAACGAAACTAACTACCGGCGCTTCGTTCACTCGGGGTTCTCTACGTCCGCGTGTACGGCGGCGACACGGTCGTACGGACGCGCTGTGGGCGGCAACCGCGCACCGACCAATCGGATTGCGCTGCGGTCACCCCTCCTCCACCGACAAGGCCACCGCTCTCGGAACCGACGCACAACTTACCGACGACAATCAATCATTATTTCTCTCTTTCCCGTTCCCTCTCCTTTCTCTTCCTTCGACTTCGCCGTCCGTTTGTACACGACAAAAATATTATAACCGTACGATTTCCATCGTTCTTTTAACTTTTTTTTTTCCTAGTTTATAATTATTCAATTTTTGCCACCTATTTACGTGTTTTTTTTTCTATCGTTATCGTAATGTTATTTGCTAATATTTCGTAAAAGTCATGTGCCAGGGACTAAAATTGTGTGTAATATCTATTATATATTTTTTTTAAATATTTAATTATTATGAAGAATTTAATAAATTACCCATGAAATAATAATATTATGAAAATATAAACATAGTATCACAGATAAAATAAAATATTATATACTTTATTATCAGAGGCGTGCTCAGGATTTTTCTATGGGGGGGGGGTTGAATTTTTTAATAGATTGACGGGGGCGAAATCAATGAAAATACAAGTTTCAAGTACTTCAATATTATTATTAATAAACTATAATTTATATTTATACATATTATATATATACATGTATGTATTTTAAATATAGGTCAATTTATTTTTACAAAATAAAATCTAATTTTCTTGGCTTTTTGGCCAATTCATCAAGTACTTCTTCAGCTGTTATTGAAATTTCCTTGTGAACAGCCAGCATAGTCAATCCATTAAGTCGAATCTAAAAAAAATTATTATAATAATTTATTATAATTAACAATGTTAAATTTTGAAATTTGTACTTCTTTCATTGTGCTACGAAGGTAATTTTTCAATATTTTAAGGCATGAAAACGTTCGTTCCGGTGTTGCTGTAGACACTGGTAGTGTACATAATATTTGTAATAATCTATAGATATTTGGAAATAATTCTTTTTTACAATGTTTCAATATGCGTCTAAAGCGTTTTTTGGTTGCTGTTCATTTTTTTTTAATAATGCTTGCCATAAATTAAATTCTGATATAATGGTATGTTTGTCATTATCAAAATAAAATGAAATAAGTTCACCAAATTCATCTGAATATAAACCAGAAAATAAACTCTGAAATTCTAAAAATAAATAAATTAAGTCTCTACAAATAAAAATGTAATAAGGTAATAAACTTTAAAAACTAACCTTTAAATATATTTTTATGACATAAAAAACGCTCGTTTAATTGTTTGAGCCATTTCAAATATATAATATGATATAGGTAATTAGTTTATAAACAATAGTTTGCCTTAGTTACATATACTTACATTCACACACTTTACACTTGCATAAAAGATAAAACACTAAAAAAACAATGTAGCACTTTAGTCCGAAAATAGAACTATTTTAAGAAGTAGAAAAATCATGATAATATATTTTGATAAGGATAAAGATAATCGGATGTTCAGTGTTATCAAAATCAAATAGTTTCGCATTTTATTATATTATATAAATTTTTTTTTTTTTTCCGAAAATATTAATCATATATTTGACCGCCATACACTACAATATAAATTATAAATTATAATGTACGGAATGTAATATTATAAATAATTCCTAATGTATTATGTCAGTGTTATTTCCATGGGGGGGGGGGGGGTTAAACCCCATGAACCCCCCCCCCTTGAGCACGCCCATGTTTATTATTACCTATGTATATTACTTAAAATGTTAAAGAATTAATTCTGTGATAAAAGTACCTACTTTTATTATCAATGTTAACAAGCAAATGATATAAACAAATTGAAATACTATAAAACTATATAATAATAAATTACGCTGTGGCTAAAAACATGACACACGACCATTCAAATATTCTGCAGTCATACTTACTGACATTGTATAGATATTATAAATTATAATTCGGAAATTATTAAAACTTAAGAATATCCAAAAATTCCTATATTTCAGATAATTTTGTAGGTATAATCGTATAATGTATTTTGGTTTGTGACAAAATCGGTAATTTGTGTTACATTTTTATTGCAGTCTAACATCGGACGCTATTAGCGGATTTATAATTTTTGATATCTAACTAAAATCCGTTAATCAATATAAAACTTACTGGCATAAAGTGTAAAGTCGAAATGAATGGCCAATTCATTATCATAAATTCATTTTATACTATTGATTTATTCAGTAACATTATTTATTTGACATTACTACATTAGGCATTATCTATATAAATATAATCTTTAATAGAGCGACCATTTAAAAATAATAATGTCCATTGTGTTTGTGTATGATAATTATTTATAAGAATAGATACACGATAGGTATAGAAGCGATGTAGACCTAACGACGTAGAAAAATGTTCTCTATACATCGTGGTAATAGCTAATAAGTAGTAGTTGTCACCGCTGCGCACAATAATAAAAATACATTTTAATCTAAAGTGTGTAGTACGAAAATATATAAATTTTAGTCTCTGAAAGTCACGAACCTCCGATCATCACACATCAAATTTATCGATTATATTGGCCGCGAAACACTCTTGACTGTTTTTTTTTTTTAGTCGCTATTTTTTGTATATTTTTTAGAAGAGAAAAAAAATATTAAAATCGGACCGAGAGAATAAAAAAATATTTCAAAATTCGAATACGTAAAATTCGTTCTGTGGCATTTTTTCGATATACCTATTATTATTTTGTAATACGAATTATTATACGAGCGTACTTCGTATATCATCGCCGGACGGCAACGTTTTTAATTTCCCGCGCGTTTATTAAAATAATAATTACGCGTATAATATTATTTTGTCGGACGACAGAAAAGAGCGTTTCGATCCGAAGTGAAAACACTTTTTTTTTTTTGTTCAAATATTACCCGATTTGTATTTTCTTAGAATATTATTTCGATCAGGCATAACGTTGTTGTTATTATCCGTTTTATTACAACAGGAAGTTTCGTTCCCCCCCCCCCCCCCCCCATTCGTTTAAATATAAAAATTTAATTATTATTATATCGTCGGTCGGACGTTTTTCGCCATTCGCACGTCATCGTATTGTGATAAGATTTCGAACGTTTGTTATGGCGTTTGTTAATACGCGTGGAAAGAAAAAAAAAAATGTTAAATCGTAAAAATGTAATATCGATTATTACAAAATTAAACATAACCGATCGCTGTAAAAACGTGCAAGACAATGCGTTTCCCAAATAAGGAAATTGTATTGTATAGAGACCCGTACGAAAAAAAAGTTATCATTTTTAAACGGCTCGTATAATATGAAAAATACGCAGATCGACGACGGTTAGGTTAGGTTCAACGATCACGTTAAAACAAAGACGTTCAGCTTATAAAGAATAAAAAAAAAAAAATATTAAATAATTAATACGAAACGTTTTAATTTATATATTTATAAACTTTATATAGAATTCGATATTATGAGATACTTCTTAGGGCCATACAACTGAAATTTTTTTTTTTTTAATTGTAATTAATATTATATTTAAATGATATAAAACTAATGGTACCACTAAAAATTGTCTACGACCATTATTTAGTAAGATATCGGCATTTGAAAAATACGCGTGACGTCATAATTTCGTTGCCGTCGTGTGTCCCGTATATATTATTACCTGAATAATACGACTCTCGCTGTATAAATGCTTATATTTCAGATAACATTATACATTTATCGATTTGAACCTTTATTATAATTTAAAACTTAGAAACATAGATTTAGTTAAATGTAATTTTTAAGTAGAATTATTACTTAAATATATATTTTATTATAAAAAACTTTTTTGATATTTCTATATTCTACTGCAAACATATTAGGTATTTTACAACCTACCTATTCTATATTATTATTTGATTACTGCCTATACTATACCTGCATCATTAGTTATCAATATCTTTATTATATTACCTATCATATAGATTTTAATTTTATTATCTAAATCATATTATATTATTATTAAATATACGATAATAATTTATAGATTTTTTTTTGAGATTTCCATTGAAACGTGTGTCCTTTTTCACATATGGTTGAAATTGAAAGTAATGCACCTTGGACATAATGTGTTTTTTTTACTATAGGAGAAGAACATTTATTACACGTTGTAAATAATTCAGATAAAAAATCCCAAAATATAATAAAACATGAACTGTCACTAATTTCATTAGAAGTCCCAATAAGTTTTTCACTATAACTACAACAACCATTTACCCTGAAGACTGAACAAAACATTATAATTTTAATTTTTATATTTAACTATAAAGTATAAACACTATACAAAATACGAATATTACGAACACGACATACGGATTTGTGAATACGATTGGATGGATATGAATTACTTTGTAAAAATTCAGAGAATATTAAATTATAAATAAATTGGTATATTATCTAAACTAAAGTAATATCGGAATTTATATTATGATATCTTGTCAAACATTATTAATTATTATTTATGATACTTATAGTATGATAAAAATTAATATAAATTAGTGTACCTGTGATAATACAAAAGAAGAAGATATTGTGGTTTTAAATTTTCATAAAAGTGTAAAATCCTACATATTAATTTTTATTTTTACTCAATAATTCAATATTAACATAGTATACTTGTGACAGCATTGATAAATGTCATATTATCTGAGATATAAGCATTTAAACAGCGAGAGTCGTATTATTCACGTACTAATGTATACGGGTCACACGACGGCAACGAAATTATGACGTCACGCGTATTTTTCAAATGCCAATATCTTACTAAATAATGGTCGTAGATATTTTTAGTGCCGGGCCACACGATGCGTTTTCGCCGCATGCGTCGTGATCCGGTGACACCGCATGCGGCAGAAAACTTCAGACCACACTATGCGGTACCGCCGGATGAGGTGGATTAAATTTATCATAAAATTAATAATAAATAATTAAAATTAAACAATTATTTATTTATATTGGAATCACAGTTCATGTGGTATATTCTTATGTTCCACTAGCCACCCCAATTATAGGTTAGTGTAATTTTCGCTTGCGTCAAGTACAGTCGATTTTACAAATTTTAATCATGTGTGACAATTTCATTTTAAACGTTATCCCAATCACTGCACACTGCTTCGCAAATAGAATTCCATGCCAATGACTTCATATTTTTATTATGATAATCAGATGTACTAATATTCCATACGCATGGTCAGGATTCGACTTCTATTATTAGTTTCTCATAGTCGAACATTTTTAAATTTTAATTAAAAAATTACTGTTGTATAGAATTAATGTAAAACAAATAAATAAATGTTTACCGCATGCGGCATCACCGGATCGTGTGGCCGATCTAGATTAAAATAATGTAAAATTCATACTCGTGCGGTGGCAACGCATCGACGCCACCGCAACATGTTACGGCAGGTTTTCACCGGATCCGGTGATAACGCGTCGTGTGGCCCAAAATAAAATTATGAACTTAATTTAATGTATTTGTAAATAATTTCTGCCGCATGCGGTGTCACCGGATCGCGACGCATGCGGCGAAAACGAAAACTTAAGTGCCGGGCCACACGATGCGTTTTCGCCGCATGCGGCAGAAATTATTTATAAATACATTAAATTAAGTTCATAATTTTATTTATTTAGATATCAATTGAACATAATAATTCAACATTGGATAATAAGATATAGGTAATTAATGGTATTATACAGGTAATATTATGTTATAATTTATTTATATAATTAACTAGCGGCGTTGACGCGCGTCCGCGTGTGATCGGTTATCAACGAAGCGGCGAAATCGCGGTAAAAAAAACGTTTCTGTGTATATTAGGTATATATCAGGCGCGCCTAACCTTTTTTTTTTTTGGTGCCTCTCACGTATCACCTGTCATTTATTAAGGAGTTCGATATAGGCAATTTTCATAAAATACACACATTAGTGTATTGTGTTGTCATTGTGGTAGTCGTAAATGAATAAAAAAAATTACTAATAAAAAACTTAATAAAAAAAAACTGAACAATTTATAGCAGTTTTTATTGACAAAATAACACGTATAGTTGAAATGATCGGATTTTAATTTTGAAAAAATATTTAGTTTCAGTTACAAATTTTCAAGGGATCGTACGAATTACTTTTTTACATAATTAAATTTATAATTTATTATTATTTGTATTTTTAAAAACATATATTTTTTTTTTTTTTTACAATATTCAATCATTTTTTTATGCGAGTAGAAAATAAAAATTGACAAAAGTACAACGTACGATCTCTAGAATACTTATTTCTCAATTCTAATCTTCTTTCATAATTAACAAGTAATATTGTCAAGCGTTTAGGTAGTTTTTAACAAAAATATTGGGAATAGAGAGGCACCTAATAACTTGCGGGCTACATTCGAAATGTATATTTATATTGCGGGCCGTATACGTACTTCACGGTTTTTTTGTTCATTTCAATAAAATGTACAATAGATATACTCGTATTAGTACATTTAGGTATATCGTATATCTATTGTACATTTTATCTAATATAATATTATATATTATCTTTGGTCACTTATCGTATTTATGATTCTAATAATTATTGTATGTGTAAAAAACTAAAACGTATGCTGAATATTTCTATGCTAGTTGCTATAGTTTGTTTTCGTCATTAGAAAAATTTAATTATTAAAATGTCTGTAAATAAAAAACGCAAAATTGATATCGCGAATGCCGTGTATTCAATATAATAATTGGAGTCTCAGATCACAAATTTCTAATATTTATAAAATAGTCACGGACCGGATGTGAACCGCGGACCGCGGGTTAGGCTCGCCTGATATATCATATGGTGCCCGCCATATTTTTAATATTAATATTAATATATTATATCGCCATATTGGTAATTATGGTCACATACGACATACCGATATATATCAAACGAATACCAATTATAACGAACACATTTTTATTGTGCGCTTCGATAAAACAATATTATATGCACACGTGCGTATTTTTGTCACGCTGCAGGGTGTCCACACTTTCGAGCCCACGGTTCTATATCAAAACGCGGCCCGCAACGCATTCCGTGCGGCTGAAAACCGCACTCTTGTAACATGGTCTCATTAACTCATGTGTTTTAGATACATTTTTTGCGATTGTTTGAAAACCGGACAAAAAAAATAACATATTACATTATATCAATTTGAACATTTTGAACGCATATATATATAATATATTAACGATCTAGGTCTCTAGGTCACGCTGGCATCCGTAATTTGAAAAATGCACTTAAAACCGGTACCAAAATTTGTTTTATAATTTGTAATCACAATTACGAAATTTGTACACCATCCCTAAGTGTAGTTAAGTCAATTTAAATTTTCTGATGCCAGCGTGACGTCACAATTCTGAAATTTGTACACATTTATAGATTATATAGGTATAATTTGTACAAATTTGTAATCACGAAATTTTGTTCAGTGTAGTAAAATCAATTATTTTGTTTCGTTACAAATTTGTAATAACAAATAACATTATAAACTATATTAAAATACTTAAAAAAATAAATTACATAATAATACATTAGGTACACATGCAGGTTCATCATAAATTGAATTTTGTTTAAAATATTTGTTTTATGTTCATTATATTATATTCATATACAAATTAATCTTTAATTATTTTAATAAAATAATTATTTTACTTACGTATTATTTTTAATAATAAATGATATATCATATAAAAATGTATAATATATTAATAGAAAATAAATAATTAATACACTCGTATAATTCTGACGGTAATATTGAATTTAAAAATAGCATTACAGTAGAAATCTGGATAATATAATTGTTTGAAGTTTAGATTCTAATTCAATAACGATTACGTATTTCCTTCCTGGTTTTAAATTTATCTTATTTTTATTTTTTATACATAAATGAATCAATAATTTTATTTTCCTATAATAATATTGTCTTTATAGATGTAAAGTAACGAAATAAATATTTTGTTCATAATAATATAAATACTTGTGCATGCGAGTGCGAGAATAATATTGCGCGTCGCCCGTATAGGCATTTCCAGTATCTACTCACACTAATGATCATTTACGTTTCACACAAACACACTGCGTAACGAGAACTAAAAATAATAATAAATAGATAATAAATGAAATAAAATATAAATAATATTATAATAATATTGTTAACGTTAGTTTAAGCGTCAACAATAAACTGTGACATAATACTCGCATGAAAAATACTTCAAGATTATTAATTATTAAATTAAATCATAATAGGAAAATAAAATTATTAGTTCATTTATATATCAAAATAAAAATAAGATAAATTTATAACCAGGAATGAAATACGTAATAGTTATCGAAAAAGAATCTAAACCTCAAAGTTCAAACAATTATTTTGTCCAAAGTTCCATTGTAATGCTATTTGTAAATTCAATATTAGCGTCAGAATACGAGTAGGTATTAATTATTTATTTTCTATTAATCTATTATGGATTTTTATGATTTGTCACAGTCAAATTATTAACCTACCAAAACTATTTCAGTTATAATACTGATTTAGCTAAAATATTTATAATTTAGTTTGTTTAATCACAACTTTAATAGAAATTCCTAAAATGAAATGAAATTAAACTATTCACATATTAAAAATAATTCGTAATTAAAATAATTACAAATTAATATGTATATAAATATATAATGAACATAAAACAAAAACAAAATTCAATTTATGATGTACCTGGTGGTGAATAATGTATTATTATTACATAATTTAAATTTTTAAGTATTTTCATAGTTTGAAAATGTTATACAAATTTGTAACGAAATATAATAATTGATTTTATTACACTGAGCAAAATTTCGTGATAACAAATTTGTACAAATTACCTATAATGTACATGTACATACCTATATAATGTATATCATATATGTGTACAAATTTCGGAATTGTGATTACAAATTTGAAATTATATAACAAATTTTGGTACCGGTCTTGAGTATGTACGATAAAAATTAAAAAAGCGGATGCCAGCGTGACGTCACGCTGTTATCCGAAACTTTATATTGACTTTACTATACTTAGGAAAGGTGTAAAAATTTTGGAATTGTGATTACAAATTTGTACAAATTATATAACAAATTTTGGTACCTGTTTTATTGTTTTAAGTATATTTTTCAAATTACGGGTGCCAGCGTGATCTAGCTTTATATACGTATGATTATTGTAAGTTGTAGGATTAATGACTTTTTCATATTATATTTTCTTTTAGGTCCAGCCTATCTGTAGTTTATAAATAAGAAATAGTTAAATATGTAACTATTATAGCAGGCACGATACAGCCACAAGGAGGATTTTGGGGATACAATCCCTCCCAAGGAAATTTTTCCGAAAATTATCGTAGTTAATAAACAACAAGTACATTAAATATTGACATTTACAGTAAATTTTATATATAAGTAACTTGATGTAACCTATGAATCCCCCTTCCACCCCTGAAATATGTTTTGTGTACGTGGCTGACTATATTATAATTTATAATAAATGTAATCGTTTATTTGTTTATTAGTATTATAATATACTCGAAACATTTTTAGGTAAATGTAAAATAAATTTCTAACTAATTTTATCTATTAGTGAAAAATAATTAGGTATATCATTACTTTTATAAATTAATAATTAATTACATTTACAGGTAATATAATTTCGAATCGAACGATTCTATATTTTTACATAACGACATATTACATATTACTTTTAAATAGTATTTATTTCTATATATTTGTTATACTGCAAAGTTCGCGTATACGTGTATAACAATATTTTTTTATACGTATTTACAAAAAAAAAAAAAAAAAAAAATATTGCGTATACATTTCAATATTACACATAGCAAATTATACTGAAAAAAATATCGACACCAAATAATATTTTAATTTTTTCGCGATAAACTGCACTTATCGTCATATTATAATACCTACGTTTGATTGTTATTAATTTATTATAGTTTTCAAAAAAAAAAAAAAAAAAAAAAAACAACGATTCGTAAAGGTAACATTGTTAATCATTTTCGATGTCCAATGACATATATAAACTATATAATATTATAGTATACTGTATACAGTATACATAATAGGCTATACTATAATAATATATGGATTGTATATATTTTAATACTACAGTTAAGACGATTATTATATTATTCACAACAATATCAAAATAATATTATAACCAGAAACTTTCAGGGTGGTCATTTTAATACCTACCCTTATATTATTCGTATTATATAATATATGGGTGTAGATCATCGTCTATTATAAGACACTATACCATACGTCATGCGGTCGAAATGCGCAGTTGAATAAAGATTAAAAGAAAAAGCGTGCGTATTATAATGATGATAAATGGCTGCAAATGCACAGTTGTTGAAATCGGTATAAAGACTTATTATTATTATTATTATTGAATTATTTGTCCACAGACCCAGTTTTATCTTTCAACACTCGTATACATACAATACGATATCAATTTATATTATTGTATATATAATGACGTGTAAAAAATGTGCGCAGCTTCAGATAAGTCTCTGGACCCACAGTCTGTTACAAGTATATCGTATATTATTACAATACGGGCATTTTTATAGAAAGTGTCTTTCAGTCTATTGATAATATTATTAAGAAGACGTAATGTGAACAATACGATACGACTTCACGCTGTCACCCCAAATTAAAAAAATGTTAACTTCCGGTCACCGTATATACCTACCTGGCTGCAAGATTATAATACAGTTTCACGAGGGTATAGTACACGTATAATAGCAATAAATCTGATTATCAATAAGTATAATAACATGTAATATCGGTTTTGTGGCGTCGTTTCGGACCTACATTTATGCGACAACACTACAATAATATAACATCTTTTTCATATAATTCTAGAAAATAAAAATTGAAAACCTTTATTATATTACATAACAATAAATATAACGTAATGTAGTTTGGGTCAGGACAAAAATGAACTCGCTTTCGCGGAATATTATACATAACGCTTGTTTTCTCTTTATAATATATTATTATTATATTTTCTTCTCTTCTATCCCTCTTTTTTTATCGAAAAATTATTTTTCAAATACCTACACCGATTTTATAATCTATACTTCTATAGTATATAATAATTAGGGCCCGGAAGTTCATGCATTAAAAACTATCAAAATATGCATGCAAATATGCGCTTAAAATCTTTAAAATATGCGCTAAATATGCATTTAAGTTTTTTTTTAAGATTAAGTTTTTTTCGTTATAATAATTGAAAGATGTGGAAAATATGCACAATTTAATTAATATAAATAATTAAAATAATATATTAATTGGTACCTATATAATATATATATATCGCAATTGCGAGTAGCAACAATCATTAAATCAATTAAGATCATATTATTAATTATCTGAATTATCTGTATACATGGGATTCAATTTACTGATGTTTCCACAAACAATAGTTCTACGGATATGTTATCGATGTTTTTATAGTCATTTTTTTCAACAAATATATTTTAAAATATACTAAAAATCTTACATTTTCATGAAATATTAATACAACAAAAAAAAATAACACAAGTAAATGCAGTAAAATGCAATTTTATTTTAAAATATGCATATTTATGTAATAAACCTCAAAATACGCGAAAATATGCAAACTAAAATTTTATTTTTGAACTCGTTATGTTGCGATTCAAATTTGTCGCTTATCCAGCAACTTTTTAATGCACTCAGAAAAAACATGCAAATGCATGAACTTCCGGGCCCTAATAATAATATACTAGTACGATTTAATGTTTAACGGATATAAATAAATTATAAATAAATAATAAAAATATACATTATACATTTTTTTTTTCAATTTTTAATTTTAAGATTTTTGAATGCGATTTAGGTAAGTACTTGTAGTGGGAAAGTAGGAAGACAATGTGCCTAACGTGTATACATAAAATATTGAATACGTAATAAATCAGCGATAATAATATAATATAGTTTTGAATTATAATTAAAATATAATACTTATACATAATTGCCAATTGGTATTTTCTATAATGATATTATATTACATTTCTTTTATAACATTGAAATAATCTAAACCCGCGTTATTTTAATTAAGTTTACTTAGATGTACGTAATATCATTGATAACAAAATACAATGTAGTGTTCGAATTAAGTTTTCAGAATAATAACTATTGTAACGGTTGCATTTGCATTTATACCCGAGTCGTCATTTTATGTCGCCTCAGCATTACTTACGTGTTAGGCCAGACACGGGTGAGCTTAGTGCAATATACCTAATATATTATAATAAATTAGTCGAGTTTAAATAGCTGAAACGTCTAGTCGAGTTTTAACATCTAAAACATACAGTCGTGATTATTTCATTTAAGTATTTTATTTTATTTTTATTATTTTATGTCTGAAAACACTTTTACTCAGGGGCGTCATTACAGTTTTTTTTTTTTTTTTTTTGGGGGGGGGTGTGCGAGGTTTCAAACAGGCCATATAAAAATATGTATATTATTTTACTATTATTTTTCCCTATAAATCATGAAGAGCATATTATCAATATAAATAGTAAAAAACAACGTGAAATCTAAAAGAATATAAAGAATTATTTATTGAAGAAGACAAATGTAGCAAAATAACGCAAATAATTTTAATTTATAACTTGTGTATATTTTACAATTTTATTCAAAATGCTCTATATAAATAACATTAATCAAATAAGTAGGTACATTATTAAACAAGCGACACAGTAACACACATGAAATAATATAATATAAATTAATAAATAATAAAATTAAATTGATGCAACGCGAATTTTAAATTAGCGGATATCGACGATTTATAAGTTTAGAAAATAAATCTACAGCATCTTCAAGATTAATATTGTTCACTTTTTCTTTTTCAACATTATGTACCATGAGATCATTCAGTCTTTCATCACCCAT
>JAIUCT010000011.1:4201341-4211899 GCA_021307375.1 Tetraneura akinire
CCCAACATGCTAGAAAAAACGTAATACCAAAGTGACTACAAAATTGAATCCAAATAACAGCTGACATGTGCGGAAAACCAACGTTAGCGCTGCTAATGTCCTAATGCAGTACTAAAATGCTACGGACACGGCTATGCTAAATTTAGCACTTCAATAAAAATTGTCATAAATTAATTTCCCGCCATTTACATTAGGAATTAACATGTACGAGTATTTAAATTAATGAAAAATTGCAATTATATTCATGTTCATGTTACACGTGTAGTTCTGGTGTTGGTTTATATTTTGCAATAATTATTTTTAAAATGGCATGTTGTACCTTTTTGTCAAAAGAATACGAGAAGTACCTTTGGTGTAGGTACCTAAAGATTTTAATATTTTAAAAAACTGGATCATTAGAAACATTTGAAAACACGTAAATGAATTTTTTTAAATGAATATTAGTTTAAAACTTGAATGTCAAGAACATTAAATAGATAGGTATGTTAACTAATATTTTTATATATTATATTACAATGAGAATGAGGCAGCATACTTATATGCTAAACCAAAATATGTCAAAAAAAAATTATCAAAATTAGTTACTTCTTAAATAAAATAAATATAATATAGTTAAATATTCTTGTAACACTTACCTCTTCTACTTCTACATCCTGTTTTTAAAAACTATAAAGTAACATAATAAAATAATATATTTTATTTAATATTATTATTCAATTATCTGTTATTAAATACAAAAACAAAAATATAAATTGTTATACCTCAACCTTAACGATCTAAATTATATACCTATTTAAATAATTCAAATTTAAAGTAATAAAACTTATAAATTTAACTCTACTTTCCAAAAACTCAACACTTTAAATTACGGTTATTCTTATCGTGTATAGTGTATAGGTACAGTAGATAATGGCATGTACAATGATTTCATATTATCCCGTTTGGAGCGCTAGTGCAGGTTTTCCGCAGTAAAGAGAGTCAATTTAGTAGTCACTTTTCACACTCAAATTGGGTATCCATACTATCTTAATTCATGAGTAAAACTAAATAATATGCATCCGGAATCGTTGATAATAATTATTATAGATAGGTACCATGCGGAAACGAAATAATTTATCAATTGCTTTTCATTTTTTCAATAATTATTATCAATTAGGTGTTACCATAGATTACTCACGTGATGGAATTGTGGTAGATGCGAATATCATGGGAAAAAAAGTAAAATAATGTCGGTAAACTTTTACATTTTAATTAATGAAAAAATAATATATTTTCATTAACTTCAAAAAATCATTAAAAATAAATGAAAAGACTTTAAGAAAAAATTTTGATGCCAAAATTTTTCTTAAATACAAATCTATAAAATGGCTATTTTGAATTTAAAAATTACTAAATAGATAAAAATTAATTTTTTAAATTTTTTTATTAAAAAATAAAAATAAAAATGAATGTGCTATAATTGTAGCGCCAGAGTATAAATATGATTTAAAAAAATAATTATAAAAAAATATTGTGTAGAACCAGAGTTATTTCATTTGTCAAATCACTGTGGGACACCCTGTATATCGTCCGGTGCAGGTCTCAAGTGACTTTGACTATGAATCTAGCTGTAGTTGTCTCCGTCGTCTGTCTGATCGTCTGTCTTTAGGTCTTTCATATGTTTGTAGTTTCATCTTTCATGTTGTTGTTTTGGCAGATGAAATTATCGGTCCAATATTTTATAATATTTTATCTCGCGAATTTTATAATATACTGCGCATTTGATATTTTAATATTTACATATTACATAAAATATAATATTATTTGGAGTTTAAATTATTTAGATTATTATTAAATACATAATTTAGATTATACTTTACAATAACACATTTAATATCAATATAGATTATTACTTTATTAGTTTACATAGAAATATCGGTTCCCACTGACTAATATAATAATTTATTATAATACATAATTTCCGATACGAAAGGTCGGTTCGTAACAGTATTATAATGTTTGATAAAATTGGCAATTTTTGGCATTAAGGTCTGCAAATTTTACTAAAGTATATTTATATATTACTTAACATTAATTCAAAATATTAGAAAAATTCCTAATCTAAATTTTTTTTTATAGCTGTTGAAGTTGATATTTTTAGTTTTTTGTTTTTTTGTCTGAAACTTTTACTACCCGAAATAATGCTCCGATTTTCCCGAATAGCATATGTTTCCGGTTGGAAAGTGGATTTTCTTGGTACTTTATTTAGGTTATTTTTCGAATTTCTCAAAATTGACCAAATGCGGTAGAAAAAATAACGAAAAAATGGCAATATATTAATCAATACTTACATCTGACTGAACTTCGCTCAGAATCGTTTTTTCTAATGCAATGATTTATCATTGCATTCAAATTCTAATTAAAATTAAATACTAAGATTTACACACCTATATCCCTGCGGCAGAAGTGTCAGCTCGTATTTTCTTTATATTATATATAAAAACATATTGTATAAGTTAATTATAACGGAGCATTGGAGTATTAATGGTGGGCCAATTGTTAACATTTTTAAGTTAGTGGTGCCATTGCACACCCTGCTCCCCACCAAATGACGCCCCTGCGGTTTTACTTTTACTACAAGAAATAATGCTCCGATCTTCACGAATAGCATATGTTGCCGGTTGAAAAGTGGATGTAATTGAAACTTATTTAGGTCATTTTTCAAATTTCTCAGTATTGACACTAAGCGGTGGAAAAAACGACGAAAAAATGACGAAAATTCGGCATTTTTCACGAAAACTGAAATTTTGACGAATTCAATAAAATAAAACTTAAAATTATATCATTGAAATATTCAAATATTGAATAGTAAACGATAAATGCATACACATACACAATCGCAATCGATAGTAAACAATTCCAATAATAATATACAATAATAACATAAAACTTAATGAGTTAAAGTAAAATAATAATTAACACGAAAAGATAGGAAATGAAGAATTTTTGCACGTGGCAAGTTCACAAAAATTGGTTTTACCAATAGAGGATAAGGATAACAGAATACGAATATTATATTGCTTTTATTTTCATGTTAACCTTTGTTTTGTGGCCATTGATGTGTATTATGAATAGCAAAATCTCTTTTTATAATTTTCCCACAAAATGAACTTCAAACAATAATAATACTATGTATCGTTTGATTTTATGTATGTCGATTTAGCCGCCTGTAAATTTCAAAACGTTTTTGGCCGACTCAAGTAACTTTAGGGGGATATATTACCCACCAGGCCCCCCATTAGCTTCGCCCCTGGGTGGGATCTTATAAGCGGGGTGTCTCGCGCAGTGAAAATGAAACATGTCTCACTAATATATTTTACATCATAAAAATTTATGAATATCGAATAATGATAATACGTATTTAATAGCCGTTGTCCGTGTAGTTAAAATAATACACGTCACATTTTAAACTAATCAAAACTTTTAAACATATTTTAAATTATTTAGTTATTATTGTTTGCCTTTAGAACGTGCAATTACAGTGTTTTGAATTTAATATGGAGCGTTCAGATATAATTAGTGATATTTTAATAGTATTATAATATATTTTTTCGAATATAAAATTGAATTAATTGATGAATAAATAATAAAATTGATGAAGTAATCAATTTATTTGCAAAAACGAAAATAGAAAGATTGATTTAACTTATAAAAAAATATAAACAAATTTATATATGTATTATGAATATTATGGTAAGTTTATCTATATACTCGTATTTTTGTTTCTATAATTTCTTTCTAAAAAAAAATTGTCTACCCTAATCACAAACTCAAGCTTCGCCACTGATAATTATATTGCTTTAAATTATTATATTATTTAATATGAAGCGTAGTCAAAAACAAAAATTGTTGCACAAATACAACAATGAAGTATATGCAATATGCATACAATAACGCACTTCATAGGCGAAAAATCTTGATGGTCATGTTCATATACATTGCATACATTGAAAATGAAAACTTAAATAGTTATAGGTAAATATAATGTATTTATTACTATAAATTTGTTTATAATGATGCTTATTCTTTTAATTGTAATATGTAAATTATTTATAAAGAATAATCATACCTTCGCCTGTTACTGGCAATGGTACTTTAATCATTTTTGTTGTTTGAAGAGTGTGGCATACATGAACCGAATCTAAATAAATAAATAAATAAATTTATTGCAGGTTTTGCAAAGCCGTCCCTTAAAGCATAGAAAATATACAAAATTACAAAGTTAATAAATTTGCTTTTCGTTCATTAATTAACTCACCTGTATAAAATTCATATTAAATAAAATAATAATATTTAATACTTAGTAACAAATAACAATAACTATATTGTATATTTTATATGGGAAGAAATTCAAGAAATCTAAAAATAGATATCTGTATCTGTATTTGTATTTGTAATGACAAGAGTCAATAATTCAAATCATTCCGCACCAAACGATACCTAACCTAACCACACGGTCAAAAGTTGAATATTTTTAACTTTATGGTAACTGTGGTAACATGTTGGTTAAAACGATCAGAAATATATTACCGAGTTTCGGTATGCCAATCAGAAACGAGTAAATAACATCACGTGACACAACATAAACACGACACCTGTGAACGCACCTTAAGACTAAAGGCGCTGTTCCACTGTTGCCGTGTTCGCGTATTTCGTGTCGAGCGTATAAAATGACGTTCCCTGATTGGTCAATTCATGTTATTAACCAATTTATACACAGTCTACCGTATAGTTGAAATATTTTAACTCCTTCGACGTGTGGTTACAGTGGTTACGCATTCATTTAGAAGACATAGTATAGTATTATAATAAGGTGTTCACAAATTCACAATTATTCGCTAATTATAATAAATATTAAATAGATGTAATATAATATACAAATTTAAATTTTGTTAAATCAGTTTGACTATTATCATTATCGTTTACTACCAATATCAAACATACCACTAACGACAATAATATTATTTGTGGCGTAGCCAGAGGGGTGTTTTGGGTGTTAAAACACCCCCCCTTGACTGTATTTATGTAAAAGATATATTATAAATAATTTAATAAAATGCTATAATTTATATTACACGAGTACTATAATAAATAATATACAAATATACTGTGTATAATACTATAATGTATAATCACAGATTTTTATATCGATTTCTATATCATAATATGACCTATTTAGTTTAAGTAATTACCTATTAATTATTATTAAATATCAATTATCACGTACAATTATTGATTATAGAATAGACTATTCTAAATAATAGTACAATGATATCAATGGTACAATAAATTATTTACTTCGGTAATCTTTTATACCGTGGTAAACTGTATTGGATCTCACACAAGCAATGGAGCTTGCAGAAAATGTAACAAAAGTAACTACACAATTAAGAGTTGAAGCTGAAATACAATTTAAAAATTTATATAATGGAGTATTCAAAAAAATGTGAAGAGTTGGATATCAATATAAAAGTTCAAAGATTAGCAAGTAAACAAGCACATATAACAAATGTGATAAATGACTCAACTGAGTCATACTATAGACTTTCTTTATACATTCCTTTTCTAGATAATTTTCATAAACAATTAAACGACCTATTTTTAGCACATAAATCAATACTTAGTCATTTTTCTTGCCTGATAAACTTGTAATAACACGATATTTCATAATATCATTACAAACTATAAAAACAATGATGACGTCATGAGTTTCAAAAATCTTTTGAAAACTTATGAAGTTGATATATTAGCTGATGATTATTCAGCTATGGGTGAATTTGCTTTGTGGCAAGAAAAAATAAAAACAAAACCTATTAACAACGTTGTAAACGCTTTAGCTGAATGTAATGAACAAATATATCATACAATATTTAGACTTTTAATTATTTTAGCTACATTACCAGTTACAACTGCAGCCAGTAAGAGATCATTTTCAACGCTTAGACGTTTGAAAACATATGTAAGAAACACAACAAGTGAAAATCGACTCAACTGGTTATCATTGATAAACATTCACCGTGATATAACTATAACTATTGTTTGGCAGTAATGGCAAGAAAAATTCGTCGTATTAGACTTAAATAAATTATATTTGTATAACTATAAAATATAAATTATAAAAAAATTGATAACTATATGTATAAAAAATTAATTTTTGTTTTTATTATTTTTAATTATTATTATTAGTTTATGAATTATAAGAATTAAACCCATATTATAAATATAATTTATAAATATGATTTAAGATACCATTGAGACTATGCAATTATGTAATACTACCCTATAACTTATATTAAGATATAATATTAAAACACCCCCCCTAAAAAAAATCCTGGCTACGCGCCTGTATTGTCATATATCTAGTATCACACAAACGTCGTACGCCAACACGTCATACACGACACGGCAGCAGTGGAATAAGGCCATAATGTAATTTTTTTGGAGTTTGTGCTCTCTGCATTCATCTAACCTGTGGAGCCGCCGCACCGTACTGTACCTGTATGTGGCGGCGAGTTATTCACGATGACACACGCACGCGGCGATCAGTGCATAATGACAAACTGGTTGAGTGTTGTGTGGAAACGGATGGGCGTGACCTGACTGTCGTCGACAAAAACAAAGCGTCGTCGATGTTCCTTCTAATTGTGAATAGAGTATACAATAAACTACCCTCCAAGGTCAAGGTTACTCAGGTAAGTATTATTTGTTTTTGTATTTATTATATTTGTTCGTTGTAGTAATACGTAAATTACGGAAATTACGTTCGTTACTAAATTACGTGTTAGATATTGAACGTAGGTCATAAGTTTCTAGGAGCTGTGTAATATAAATAAGAAACCTTTGTCTTATTATTTAACCTTTATTTTTTAACCAGGTTTAAAAAACCGGTTAGTGTAGTAGAAAATAGCCAGCCGACTGCTCCTTAACTGTATAGGATTTGATAGAAGACACTGAACGACACCTGTATTGTCTGGTACGAGGCGTGTAACGTTCCAACTAGATGGTGGCGCCAGGTATCGATCCCGGTACATCTCTCAGTTTTGGTATGAACGCGTTCGTGTCCGGTTCGTCCGAGCTCGTTCGGTAATGCGTGCGTGACATCACCCATAACGTATTTTGTTTTCAAAAAGACCAATAATATTATTTAATTAAAAACCGCCACGTTCGTTTTCTAAACGGTAATTATAAAATTAATTTATATTTTTATAAAATAATATATTATACACGCGCGATTTTGTATTCCTATTTTACCGCAACTCGCTTCGTCGTCATAATAATATTTTATATGTATATTGATATATAACAGGTATATATATATTTTTTTTTTAATTAATTATTATTATTTTAATATCGTCGGCTGGTACTCAGCAATAATAATAAAATAATTGTATTACTATTTACATAGCGACCTGAACCAGTAGAACAGTACGTATCGTCACCGTTCTTGTTGTGCACCGGCGACCACTGACCGAAAACCACCATCATATAACGACAGGACTGCACGGGGGACGACAAGAATTATGTCCAGCATACAGCAACAAGAACAGGACCAGCAGCAACAGGTAAATATAAAAATGGAACCAGTCGAGCAGGGTAGTCCGGTGGTCACGCCTGTTAAAAGCAATGTGGTGGTCCGGGTGAAAAAGAACTCGGAGACGGAATTACAGGCGCTATTCGACACCGTACTCAAGCCGGACGGCAAGAAACCGTTGCAGCTGCCGTGGCATATGCGCCAGCTACCCAAATCGTTCTTCAACCCGCCGTCCACTGGTTTCAAGTCTTCGTCCATCCCGCACAGCCACGAGAACTTGGGCGACTCCATCTTTGGCGTGGCGACCACGGGCTCGTTCGAATCCATAGAGCCGTTCCACTCGCGCGCACACAGCTCGCCCGCAACCATGCAACAGACGTACACCATGGGAGCGGCCAAGCACGTCAAGCAGCGTAATTTCAACGTGCCCAGTGTCATCGATGAGCTAGGACCACTTCCTCAGTTTTGGGATTGTTCCTACACACCCGAGGGACAAATTTACTTTATAAATCACCTCAATCAAACCACCCAATGGGAGGACCCGAGAATCAGCTTGGTTGCCGAGGAGGAGAACCAACACCAGCGCAGCGCCGAACAATTGTTGGGCCTCGGCAACGACAGCGGATCGTGCACACCAACTAACTCGCCGCCGCACATTCTTTCGACTCTCGAAGCTACTCATTTGCAAAGGGCTTCGACATCGGGCACGGTGCTGCCTTCTGGTTCTTCATCGTGGCAGATAAACGGCACCACCACCGGTTTGTCAAGTTCAATCCAAGTTAGCCAACAAAAACCACGATCACAGTTGGAACGTGACCGTTTAAAGATGCGCCAAAAGAAATTTATGTTGCCGTTGCGCTCAAGTTTCCCGTTACTATCATGTAGTAGGAGAGTCGAACATTCAAGACAAGAGTCAGCCGATAGTGGTTTGGGCCTGGGAAATTATTACTCATTGTCATTGCCACACACACCCGAGAATATTTTGTCACCTAAACCGGAAGACATTATGGACTGTACTTCAGAAGGCGATAATCATGGACCATCAGCGAATGTGATGTCTGTAAATACACAAAACATGGAAACATTGGATGCCATCGACGACATAGTTCCATCACTACAATTAGAGGATGACTTAAGCAGTGACATACTGGACGAAGTACGAACATTAATCGACTCAAAAATAGACCAATTATAAATTGGCTTTAAAAAACACGACTCATAATATATATATATATAATATATTATTATTATTATATTTATACTCATATTATATTGTTATTTTACGAATAATATACATTTATTGGACACTTAAATCTTAAGGTAAATTATATACAGTGCCGGCGTTAGGTTTTGCAAGGCCCTAGGCATATTTTATAGTTTTATTATATTATTACATATTTAACTGTATAGAATTTTTTTTTGTTAATTTTTGTATAATAAATTATTATTATTTATTAATAAGCTAAAATATTTGCGAGGCCCTAGGCACATGCCTAGTTTGCCACCCTCTTTCGCCGACTCTGATTATATATATATATTATTATTATTATATTTAAACTCATATTATATTGTTATTATACGAATAATATACATTTATTGGACTCTTAAATCTTAAGGTATATTATATACAGTGCCGGCGTTAGGTTTTGCGAGGCCCTAGGTATATTTTATAGTTATATTAGATTATTACATATTTAACTGTATAGAATTTTTTGTTGTTAATTTTTGTATAATAACTTATTATTATTTATTAATAAGCTAAAATATTTGCGAGGCCTTAAAAAGCGTGAGGCCCTAGGCACATGCCTAGTTTGCCACCCTCTTCCGCCGACTCTGTTTATATATATATATATATATATATATTATTATTATTATTATTATTATTATTATTATTATATATATACTTATATTATATTGTTATTATACGAATAATATACATTTATTGGACACTTAAATCTTAAGGGATATTAAACAAATATAAAAAACATAGTCCAATGTTTGGACTTTGATATTTTAGCGCTGTCACTTTCAATTTATATATGATATTACGATCGCATACGAGTACATTATGTCGAGGCGTATAACTGATTCTCGATTGTTTGATATAAGTTTACGTATGGAATAATATATATATATATATATATATATATATATATATATATTATAGACTTTGATATAAAATTCGAAGAGTTAACATACAATGCTAAAAAGAATAAAATTTAAAGGGTGTTATAAAAATGTAATTGAATAATTTAAAGTCAAAACACATACACTTTTTTATAATGATTACACTTTATCTCTCATTACGCTAATTTTCGTGGTTGGAAAAATTATTATAATAAAAAACTAATAATAATATTAAAACAGATAGGTAAACATGGATAAAATAATATGGACTGATCATGAAAATTAGTGTGTATTTAAAATTTATAGTCAATATTTATATATGTATACACGAGAATCGAGCAGTTAAATTTTAAACGAATTTTCGATCATAATATCATTAAATATTACTTAATATTATTATTATTTTTATTATGATTATTATTATTATTATTATTATTATTATTATTATTATTTTTATTATTATTATTATTATTATTATTATTATTATTATTATTATTATTATTATTATTATTATTATTATTAATATTTTTATTATTATTATTATTATATTAATTAATTTAATTTTACGAAACTTGTTGAAATTGCGTAGTTATTTTCAAAATAATATGTTTTTTTTTTTATGATCATTGCTCAAAATAATATATTTTACAGGGTATGAATTTATTGAAAGATATATATTTTTTAACAATAATATTATAATACCGTGATGACAAATTTATATTGTGTATATATTGTAATATGTAAATAATGTTGATAATTATTATTTTTATTATTATTATTGAACTGATCGTAAAATAAGTGCCATATAATAATTGAAGCAATATTTTTAACCGTCCATTTGAATATTGTACTGTGAAATAA
>JAIUCT010000011.1:4240256-4261269 GCA_021307375.1 Tetraneura akinire
TAATAATAATAATAATAATAATAATAATAATAATAATAATAATAATATTAATAATAATAATGATAATGATAATGATAATGATAATGATAATAATAATATTATAGTGCATTACGATGACAGAAACACACGCATAAACGTTTTCTCTATATATTATATATATATAAATTATTATTTCTCCACCCTGTTTTATTGTATTTCACGACTTATATATACGAATGCACCGCTGAGTGCATGCACGCTAAATACTTATATCCTCCCCTTAGATTCAGCGATTCCATATAGTTACCTCCTCTGCTCTTCATCAATTACATAATGTACAATAAGTACAATAATATGTTTCATTGATGTTGAATGATCGGTAAATGTCGAATTTTATAATATATAATTGCCCGACAAATGAAGTTGAACGTAAAATAATATAATCTTATTACCCGTCGTATTATTTTGTTATAATATACAGTATTATATAATAGACGTCGGGCATGGTTAAAGTAAAATTTAATAAAATATAAAAATACTTAAGAATTACGCATATTATGGTATAATAATTTAAAAAATAAATAAAAATACATCGATTGTTATTTTGATTGTTAAACAAGTGGATAAATTTAATGTAAAAAAAAGCTGATACTCCTGCCGTGGGGTATATTGGTGTGCATATTACTATATTAGTCTTTAATTTAAATTAGAATTTGAATGCAATAATAAATTATCGCATTCTAAAAAACGATTCTGAGCGAAGTTCAATCAGTTAATAGTAGGTATTGATTAAAATTTTGACATTTTTTTATTAAATATTTAAAAAGCAAAATTTTATCACACATACGAGGATAGAAACCTTTGAGGTACACATATAGTACATATAGTACAAAAGTTCTTGTTATTAATATTAGGTATTATATAAAATTATAGATGATCGTATTTTTGTCGTGCGACAAATTTTTTTGGTTTAATAAGAGCGTTGCAGCCAGACAAGTTATATTTATTAAAAATACATATTTAAAAATGTTAATATAATGTTTATAACATATTTTGTAATTATATAAAATTGTGTGCAAAATAATGTACGAAACGAAATAAACATCGGTCTGGTAAAATTTCAATGCTTGTGCGTTCGATTAGAATATAGATAGAATATATTATTTTATGTATATATTTTACGTGTTCTGGTAAAAGTTGTACAACTGACGTGAACAAGTATGGCGAATTTCGATAGAAAAATATGCCAAAGGACACAAAACGATCGTTCGTAAAGACCTTTATATGCCCGTGTGCAGGATATTAAGGCGAATGTAAATTCCGCGAAACGAACAAGTACATAATAGAAAGGTTTATATTGTTAATTTCGTTTGGAAAAATATACGAGCCAAATGACCTAATAATAAAGTACATACCTGTATTACGTATAAATTCCATCCTGAATAAGTATTAGTATAAAAATAATATAATCTCATTCATGTAATATATTGATAAGAAAGGCATAATCACATAAATATTTGTAGTTAGAAAATAATATATCGTGTATATTATTTTTTTTTAAAAGACATTATTATTGGTAGTTGATCAAGTGCGTACCCAGGAATTTTACAAAAGAGAGGGGGTCCAAAAATCATATTAAATATTTTTATTAAATGAAATAAAGTAATTATAAAAAAAAAAAAAAAAAAAAAAAATATAGGTTATGCATAATCTGTATTAAAAGTAAATGTTAATTTTTATATTAAGTATAGGTCTAATTTCAATGGACCCGAAATACCTACCGATGGGGGGGGCCTTCGATACGCCCCTGTAATTGATGTCGCATTAGACCGGTCGAAGAAGAAAATTGAAGTAGGTTTACAATAAATAAAACAATAATATTATACTCTGAAAACATACTACACTACTTAATCTTATGAATCATTTTGGCGGTTTTTTAAAGTACTCGTATTTTCATAAGTCACTATATATATATGTAATGACTATAATATTAAATATACAGGTATTCTTTCCAAATTATCAGAATTGACCGTAACATAATAAACGATTCGTTATAATATATTATCATACAGAGTGATCAGAATTTTATTTTACACGAAAACCGTTATATTGTCAAATGATAACGTGAAATTCCGATCGTTCTGCAGCTTACAATATAACGTGTAATTTGCGTTTTGTAACACTCTGTATACGGAATAATGCGATTTTTCTTCCATTTCGTTCGACCGTTCTCTAACAAAATGTTCTGTATATCATACTTCGTTGCGGACATAATATAACAGTATAATAATTATTATAGATTGGCCCTCAGTCGTGGTATACGCGGGATTGTACAAAATTTATGCGTTCATCTTTTAAACGCGTTATAAACAAGTACCCATATTAATATAAGTAATATATTGGTTTACTCATATTGGTAATATATAATTGAATATATTATTTTTCTTTTTCTGCGTATAAATCATAATATATAATCTTCCACACGTCATAACAAGCGACTTTTCAATATTACTCAACGGATATAATAATAATATAATATATAAGTTCTAAACACAATATTATATTATGTATGCATACATAATAATATACTCGTCAAGTTAATATTATAATGTAAGGAAATTACTTTATAAATTTGTTTAGGTTTTCTGAATAACTATATGCTAGGTATAATAATATTATGCACCGTAATATAAAAAGTTTATTAACGTTTTTCTTCGAACAGATCGACTATATACACAAAGAGATTCAGATAGAAATTTCATATATATATATTACTCCGTTTGCGGCTTACGAGAGTAGCGTATATATTAACTGGTATAATAATGTACGAAATACAATCGCGGATCGAAGGGATTAACCGCTAAACCGTGGACGTTGACTGATTTGGATGTGAACCCTTTTAAAACGCATATGTGGAAATGACGTTTGATGAGACTGATTTTGAAAAGAATATATAATTGAAAAAAAATCCAAATCCACTTAAAAAATGAACTTACGAGCAGATCGTTACGAATTCTATTTAATAATTTTTCACGGCCCACGCGCACGCGCAAGTATAATAATTATGAATAATAATAATAATAATAATTCAAGTTATTTAAACTGGTCTGTTCATTTACTTCGTTATAGTTATGACTTATGACTTATGACTTATGACTTATACCTGTAGGTTTATAACTATATTATATTATAGTTTTTGATAAAATAATTTATTTATTATGGACTAACCTATGTTCCGAACGACTTATTATATCAATTTGGTGGTAAAAAAATGAATTTACCGAATTTAATCATTTCTAAGTAATAAAATTAGCTATAAATAATATACATTTGATTTAAACGAGTATACATAGAGTATATAGATTATTCGACTGTCAAATTGTAATTATTTTTCGAATTGATTAAAAATTGACATAACTAAAAAATAATATTATATTGAAAGCAATAATAATAATATTATTGGTTATATTATAATTTTATGTCTTATAGGTACTTATAGTGATAAGTCAATTAAATCCATTGATATATCCAAAATATAAATTCATACTGTAATTAATATACTTAAATGTCACAATGTAGACGTGGAACCAACAGTTAATCGTTAATTGTATACCTACTGCAATCGCGGTTTTGGTAAGAAAAAAAAACAACGTCGAATATAATATATTATAGGTATATATAACTGGCTCCAATATGAATCGTGTTTGAAACACAACGAAGTATCTATACGTAATTCGTATAACATCAATATTGACAAAACAATTCGTTTCAGTTAGAAGCAATATACGAAACGTCGTAAATTTCTAGTGAACAAAATTTTTAACTATAATTTTATTTTAAAAACAAATTTTATCGACGACACGAAATTTTAACCACTGACCGACCAGAATAAAGATTAAATAACTACATATAAACGAATCGAGTGATAACTACATAACTGCAGATTACATATTAAACGTAAACTCGACAATTACGTGCACCCACGTTCGCAAGTACCACAGAAAAATTCGAACACACGTGCCCCATGGATCAGAAACGGCAAGTGATCACGTTGCACGTGGGACAGGCGGGCGTTCAGATGGGCAACGCAGTGTGGAACTTGTACGGCATGGAACACGGTATCGCCCGGGATGGGACGATCACCGAGGCGGCGGGACGGCCGTCCGAGGACCCGTGCCCCGCGGACAATTCGACGTTCTACAAGGAGACGGTGGCGGGCAAATTCATACCACGAACGGTGATGGTGGACTTGGAGCCGACGGTGATAGACCAGATACGTTTGGGCCCGGAACGTGGCTTGTACCACCCGGACCAACTGATATCTGGCAAGGAGGACGCGGCGAACAATTACGCACGTGGCTACCATTCAGAGGGCCGCCCATACGTGGATCGCGTAATGGAGGGTATCAGGCTTTTTGCGGAATCGTGCAACGGTATCCAGGGATTTATTATGTTCCATTCAATGGGCGGAGGCACCGGATCTGGCCTAACCGGCGCGTTGTCTGAACGGTTGCGTCAAGAGTACGCAAAGAAGAGCAACCTGGAAGTGCTGGTGTACCCCGCGCCGAAGGTGTCCACGGCCGTGGTGGAACCGTACAATTCGGTGCTAGTATCGCACAAGACACTGGATACCACGGACTGCGCTTTTATGGTAGACAATGAAGCCATATACGACATTAGCGCCGGCAAGCTGGACGTGGAACGCCCGTCGTACACTAACCTGAACAGGATCATCAGTCAAGTGGTATCCTCCATCACCGCGTCGTTGCGATTTCCGGGCGCGTTGAACGTGGACATCAACGAATTCCAAACAAATTTGGTGCCGTTCCCGCGGGTCCACTTCCCGTTGTTGGCGTACGCACCATTTACGTCGGCCCAGCGAACGGCGCACGAACGGCCGTCCGCTGCGGACATTACGTCCGCGTGCTTCGAACCGGGAAACCAGCTATTCAAGCTGGACAGTCAGGCGCACGTGGAAGGTAAGTATATCGCGTGCTGCATGCTCTACCGTGGTGACGTCGTAGCCAAGGACATCAACTACGCGATATCGCACATTCGGCACACGAAAAACCTGCAATTCGTCGATTGGTGTCCGACCGGGTTCAAAGTGGGCATCAACTGCCGACCGCCGGTGTCCGCCATCTCGGAAACCGACGAGCTGATGGGCGGCGATCGGGCCGTGTGTCTCATGTCCAACACGACGGCCATAGCGGACGCGTGGACGGGGCTGTGCCGTAAGTTCGACCTGATGTTCAAAAAGCGGGCGTTCGTCCACTGGTACGAGAGCGAGGGCATGGAGAAGTCCGAGTTCGTGGAGGCCCGTGAAGACATAGAAGTATTACGGCACGATTACAGGGAACTAGCACCACAGTCCGAGTTAGAGCACGCGGACAAGTTGAAGTCCGATGTGGGCCACGAAATTGTGACCGGTCCGCCGTCTTTCATGCGTACCGATATTGTCGGAGACGGTGGCCAATCGAATATCCAACCGATATACGAGCACTGAAGAGGCTGAATGGACAAATGGACCCAAAATACACAAAAACATAGTTCACCCCTATAACATAAACATTATAATGTGCAGTCGATTTTAACGAAATTTTATTATTATACCACATGTAGAAATAAAATAATGTATTTTAAACTGTACATATTTAGATATTTGTATTTTTTATTTAAAATAATATTAAAGTCTATTATAGTCCGCGCAAGGTGTGTATTGAAATATGAACAAACTGTTTTTCAATATTGAAAATCCAAATTAATTTAAAAGTATAGAAATTTATAAATAATATATCGTCGCCTTTATATACAAATGAGTTCAAAATATAATATGTGAAATAAAAATATAATAACGTGAGCCATAAAATGTATTTATCAAAAAATGTTTTATATAAATATTTTATTCCGTTTATTTTATGTGCAAACACCAAACCACATAATTATATCGTACTATTAAATTATTATTATTATTATACGCATAAAGGTCGGGACACACATTACCGCACCGTACCCGACCTATAAGTTGGCAGAGTGTTGATCATCACTCGGTGGAAAAATTGCATAAAGCGGGCTATACACGGTCCGATTTGGTCGGCCCGACCGTTGCCCTGACCAAATCAGGTTAGACACTCGGTCAGACTGAAACCCAATCTCGTCGGCAGTCGGGTGATTTTCTTATACATTATCCACCATTATAAAAATGATCTTTTATAAGAGCTCTATATCAATGTTATTCGATTTATTATACTTTTTATAATAACTATTATAAATAATATTAACATATAAGTAATATTTTTATTACTTATAATAAATTAATAATAATATTCATTTATTACTTATTATTCGTTATCATGATATCAAGTTATCTGAAAGGCAAAATTTATTACAGACTCCATTACTAACTAATCGTAATTAGTAATTACTATAATATAGAACATATAATATAATAAATAATTAATATATACGTATATTATATTATTATAATATTATTATATAATTGTAACGTGTAATTGCCGATTTTATTTAATTTTACAGACACAAATGTTCAATTTATATTATATTCATATAACAACATTATGAATATAAGTAATAGGTAGTAATTAATTAAAAAGTACATTAACAATTTTAATAATAATAGTCCGCGTCAGGCAATATATACAAAGAAATGAAACAAAGAAAAAGAGAGAGAGAGAGAAAGAGAGCGAGAAAAGAAAAAAAACATTTCCTTGCTATTTTATATGGAAATAAATGTATATCAAATAAGTGTTTAAAATCAAGAACAATACGGCCAAGTATGAATTCTTAAAAAAAAAAAAAACTGGAAAATAATATAAATAAATATAATAATAGGTACCTACTAAATAAATTTTAATGCGAAACTGTATTTTCATCAAAGTAATCGAATTTATAATTTGATCTTTAACGTGCACGAGTACAACAAAAAAAAAAAAAAAAAAAAAAAAAAAAAATATAAGAAAAGTCGTAAACATTCTAAACCCAAATTAATAAAAATTATAATTAAAAATAATATTGACATTTACGATTTATCGTAATATAAGGCAAGGACTTAAAATACAATATAATAATAATTTATTATTATTATTATTATTATTATTATACTCTTGTACCTATGTATAGTACAAAAGAGAATGTTAAATAAAAATAAAATATATTCTCAAGTATTTCTTGAATTCAGACTTACCATTATAATATTATTTATAATAATAAAATAGACCTATTTTCAACCACACATATACTTATATATTGTATAGGTAGTGATTTCTGTCAATAATTCATATCATACAGGTAGGTACCATATGGCTACAGTTCTATACCATAAGTAATACCTATGCGAAAAAAAAACAAAATCCACATTATCCAATTTTTCGATCTGTGAATAATGTGACCTTATAATAATATAATGTACAAGTGATAAAGGTGTATGTGCACGTCCCTTCAATTCGAGGAACCACAATATAATACACAATGATGTATATTATTATATTATACATTTATACCAGACCTACAGCGCATAATCCTGAAATGAAATCACATATTATAATATATCAAAGAATATTATTAAAATACACCGAGATACAATAAAAGATATTATATTATATTATATTATATTATATTATATTATATACCTACGTACGATTATTATTATATTTCATTATTTAACTCACGTTCGTGTCAAAATTCACACTGGTATAATACAAACATAAAACTATTTCTATAAAACGCAGGAAAAACAAAATGATAAAATCACATCATTATATTGTATTGACTATAATATAGCTGTTTAACACTGATGATGAAAACATATTATAGTTTTCGAAATACGTATTTGTTATAATAAAAGCAAATATTATTATTTAGAAACAGGGTATTAATTTATTGTTCACATCGTTGTACGTATTTGTGGTCAATATTATACACGTATATATTGTTAAAACTTAAAATGATGAAAAATGAAAACCTTTTATTTCATGGTATACCCGATATCGTATATTATATTATAATATTGTTACGTTGAGGTATGCTTATGGTATAAAATAATAATAAATAACTACGTGACAATTATGAAAATAATAAATTCAGCATAATATTCTTTATAATACGATTATTATACTTTGTATATACGTTATAATATTCAAGTTTACACAAAAATTTCGCATCATAGAGGAGAAGGGTATATAGAATCCCTATAATCCTCATCTTTTCTGTTAAGGGCTTGGTGTTATGTCTCGTCCCGGAGGTAATATCAGTATTATATTAATAATAATAAAAATATATTATATATTATATGCCACGCCTGTGCGATGACGAGTATAATATAATAATAATATAATATACATATAATAATTTATCAGCCGGTGAGTGACAGACGTATAATATATATATGTATTATGTGTGTATTATTTAAGTCTCTTTTTCCGGAATACGAATCGCTTGCTTGTCAACGGCGCGCCAAAGACCTCCGAGCTCATCATGACAAATATATTATTATTATTATTATTATTATTATTATTATTACGCGTAGTTGTCGGCGAATTTCGCCCGCAACGATGATGCTCTTATTATTTTTTTAATGCGTTCCACAAACGTCGACCATAATAATAATAATAATAATAATAATAATAATAATATTTATTATTACGTATATATAGGGAGGGAAAACACCGTATATAGTAAAAGGTTCGAATGATGTTGTATGAAAGACGCGGGCGTATAATATATCATTATATATGTATAATATATATGATATATAGTTATACGTGCAAATGGAAATCCATCATCCCACCCCTGTCGGAGGGGAAGGCGCGCCTTATTCGAAATCTTATTTTATCAGAAATATTTCATTTTTCAAATGACTATTGTCCCTCCCTCTCTTCCGACTCGCGGCGACGGCACTGTCATCTCGGCGACGGCGACAAACGAATGATTGTCAACGACGGATGCTGTGACGGCGCCTTGCGGAATCCACGACAACAGTGCGGTTTCCACTTTGTCGTGTAGGTACCTATATAATATTACGTGTATACGATACGTATAAAAATATTATTATTTTTTAATTGAAAACTTTACGAAATACAAGACAGCGTGTAAAATAATTATTATCGTACCTATTCATTTTTCTATAGTACCTATGCATGCATCATAGAATCTAAGAAAAAAAAAACAAAATATTCTCTAAACTATTTATGAAGAAATGCATATTAATTTAATATATTATAGGTATAGCCCAAAGTCTCGTCGTTTGTTGAAATTTATATTCAGATAAAATGCGGTTAATAAAAAAATAGATCATATCGAAATTTATTATTATTATTTATTTTTTATTTTATTTTTATTTATTTATTTATTATTTATTTATTATTTATTTATTTGTCGATAATTTTTATTATGTTATTATTTTATATTGTATATTATGTGTATTATATATGTTTTTAAGGAGTCGTGTATAGGCATTTTATACGCGCCTATGTATGAGCTGTGGAAGTGCGTGTGGAGTAAATGAATATTGGTGTGCATGTCTCACCCATACAAAATTACACATGCTTAGAATATTTTGATTTAAACTCTGAAAACATATTATAATTATTTATATTCTCTACTACAAAACGTTGGAAATATTATTCTCATTTTAAGTATTGTTTTTACTAGGTAGAGATTTAAAAATTTGATAATTTTAAAGATTTTCATTCTAAATTTTTTACAAGTTTATAGCAAAAAGTCAAAATTCAATTTCTAACGTTTAGTAGTAAAAAGTAAAATACTATATCAATTAAAAATTTTTTTCAGAATTAAATTACGAATACTCTAAGTATTTAAAATTTTGTCATGCTTTATGGTCTAAATCGAAGAAAAATAAGATCACTGCCAATATTAAAATATTAATAAAATGTAAAACATAATTATACATAATTTACTTTATAATTAATTATAAATAATTTATAATATATACATATGCAATTATATATAATTAATGATTTATTATTTCATTCTATTAACATTATAAAATTATTATTTTCTATCTAGATATATTATTATCATAATCACTAATTTATATATTTATAATTTATATAATTTTAATTATATTGTATATTGGATTTAAAGTTTACGAAATAAATTGATTAATAAATATGAAAAAACAAAAAGACTTCTTTATAATATTAATTATATTTGGAGATATTTTTTCAATATCCATTATAAATATTACAATTATTGTTATGTATGCATATTTTATACATTGTTATAGTTGTGGAAAAATATGCAATAACAGTCTAGTTAATTTATAACAGAACAACAAATTTTATATAATTTCTTAAAATAATGTCAAGTTTATATACTATTATTATTATATTTCTAAAACCATTATAGGTATATAAATAATATTTTAGTCTGCAATTTTTTAAATAAATATTATATTTATGTATTTATTTAGATTTTAGACGAACATGATTTATCGATAATAATAATTAAAATTCATTTTTGAAATTATAATATACTATACATTTATAAATATTATGTATATTCGTATTTTGAAGAGATGATAATGATGCGTCGTATTTGTGTTTGAATATTTGATTTGTATAGATTTTGTTTCATTGAATGGATATTTCAATAAATTATAAGTAGTTATAAATTTAATGAAAAATCGCCAATTTATAGTAAAAGAACATTGTATACGATTATACGAATACGATAGTCCATAAGTAGTTATAATTTTTGTTAACTTTATAAGTATGTAATAAATAATAATAATGATAACAATATAATGAATTGAAATTGAGAAACCTAACTACCTAAGTGATAAAAGTGTTCAATTACAAAATAAACTTTTGTAAATTGTAATGTTTATAAACTATATTAATTTATAGCATAATATTATTAACTCCGAAATCGTATCATTGTATTTACTAATATTATTAATATCTGATATTTATTACTGTTATTGGTGTAATCCTTAATGATGATATAAAATACATAATACAAATAAATAAGACGAAATACAGGTTTGTAAACGATAATAATGGTCATGAAAGGATAGTGTTGTATTATAATTTAGATTTGAATGTAATATTAAATCAACGTAATAGAACAATTTTGAAGGGAGTACAGTCAGATATTATACTGATTATAAATTTGTGATTAATATTTTGACGTATTTAATAAAATTTAACTTTGTTTAAATTTAAAAATCAAAGTTAATGGTTCCAAAACAGTATTACTCTAGTAAAGAATTTAGTTAACACGCAATAAAATTTTCAATACTATAATACTTATAAAGTTATAAATCTTAAGCTATGATAAAATGAGTAAATTTAAGTTCAATAAAATTATTATTCTATAGGTTAATAGTACCATTATTTAATCGTTTAAAAAAGTTTTTAAAAAATCAATTGAGAAATTCAAAAACTGACATAAATAAAGTATCGACTACATTCAATTATTTACTAAAAATCACATCACTGTAATTTGTAATTCGAATACATTATTCTTAAAATAAATAACACAACATCAATACTGTAATATGTTATATTATTATATTTTACATATTTATATCTACTCGTACTTACTAAAATTTGAATATTTAATTATAAAGTATAAATATTCATTTAAAATTTAATTAAATATAAAATTAATATAATTAAATACATATTCAGATATTCTTATTAATTATATTATATTAGTAAAATTATTTAAAACAAATACGTTATGAAATAGTTGCTAAAAATAAGTAACGACATCTACTGCCATTATATAGCAAGAAGCCTTCATATTATTCCACTAGGTCGCGCACCACAATAGACTAACCACTAACATAATGCCAAACGATTATAATATTATATTATTTTATATCGTCATATTATTATGAATTATTATAATATTAATATACAGGACATGTGCGTATCCAGGGTAATTTTACAAACGTAGAGGAGTTCGATTTTTTTTTTAATTTTCTCATATTAAGATGATATATAAATTTGATTAGTTATTGATGTTTTAATAGGAATATAAAAAATATTCCAAATTACAGTCCAAAGGACAAAATATATATATTTAAAAAAATTGTTTTATTATTATATTTTTCTTTTACATATGGGTATTACCTGCAATTACCGATGTACCATAATTCAAATATAATTCAGTCAAAAACGTATTAATTTAATTATATTAATTAATTTGTTTTTATTAAAAAGAGCGATTAAAATTAAAAACATGTAATATGTATATAATACCTACTATAATTAAACGCAGACACAACTTATTTGAGACAATGACAAAAATAAATGTTAATGTAGAAGTTATAAGTTTATATAATATACCCTTTGATATTTACAATGTGTTTGTAATTAACGTAATATTTACAGCGACCAGTATCTAAAATCACATATGTCTATGTACCTACAATTAATTTCATTAACATTTTAATTTAATAAACATCGATATATTGTACAACCCAATTATGTTGTGAATACAATTTTAGATTCTGAGCGAAGCGAAGAATGTATTGGTTTTACAATGATGTGTGATTTTTTTTTGTTTTTTTTTTTTTTTTATGTCTGTGTACAAAAATACTACCCGAAATAATGCTCCGATTTTCATGAATAGGGTATGTTTCCGGTAGCAAAGTGGACGTACTTGGTACTTTACTTAGGTCATTTTTTGAATTTCTCAAAATTGACGCTATGCGGTAGAAAAAACGGCGAAAAAATGACGAAAAAACTGCATTTTTCGCGAAAAATGAAATTTCGACGAATTCGATTTCTATATTTCACGATAACTCAGGCAATTTTTAAATTAGAGACTAGAAAATTTTATTGGGTGTTCACATAGCTATTATATATATGTGGTAAAATTTTGGAACCGTTTTTAAATTTTTTTACTAAATATAGGACTTCGAATATTTCGTAAATTTCTCGTTTTTACGTATATAATGTTTGATAAAATTAGCAATTTTTGGTATTAGGGTCTGAAAATTTTACTGAAGTATACTTACATATTACTTAACATCATACTAAAATATTAGAAAAAATCCCTAATCTCAATTTTTTTTTATAGCTGTTTTAAGTTGATATTTTTAGTTTAAACGAAAATTATAATCTGACTGAACTTCGCTCAGAATCGTTTTTTCGAATGCAATGGTTTATCATTGCATTCAAATTATAATTAAAATTAAACGCTATGATTCGCACACCTGTATCCTGTGCGGCAGGAGTATCAGCTCATCTTTTTGTTAAATTTAAATACCAAAGTCATCAAAAATTATATAGTAATAACTTTATAGTGATAGTATTTAATATGAATAAATTATAATTCATCATTGTTATTTTTATATAAAAACTCTGGCCGGAGAAGGTTCTAAGTTCTAACCCCCTTTAATCATGGATAGGTACGCCACTGATATACAGGATGTACACATAAGAATATGACGTGTAGGTATATAAAATTTCAAAATTGAACTAATAAGTAGTAATCATACGAGTTTATGTTAATGATTATAATATAGGATTTAAATTATAATAAAATTATGGATAAAATAAATTGGGTAATATTAATTTAAAATATAATTTTAGATTTTAGTGAATTTTTATCGAAAATTCTCACGTAAAATAAAAATGAGCCAATAACACAATATTTTACATATTATATTGTATTATTTTCATATTGTACAATACAATTTTTTATATAAATATACTAAAAAACGATAATATAATTTATTACGTTTTTACTAAAATTTATTGTTATTTTCACGTTTTTCGACCGGAGACGTATATTTTTTTATAATTGTATAAATACGAGTATAATACATTGCAAGATTCGTGCAAAAGATATTTTAAATCGCGTTTTTTTGTTATTCGATATTATTATCTAATTTTTTTATTATAAACTTGTTAGGTATATTATTGATAACGGTTACGATAATCTACGACCATACAAATTATTTACGGTTTTATGTTTAATATCATAACATAAACGTTATTATTATGATATTATTATGTTTTATGGTAACGAAATTGAGAAAATTTTTTTTGTTAAACGTCTTGAATGACGTTTTCACCGCCGTAATCGTATATAATATATATAACATTTTTTATTACAGCCATATAACGCCTCTATATCGATATTGTCACTTTTTTGTTTACGTAATACATCCGACCCTGCCGCTTAATTGCACGCTTAAAATATACACTAAATAAACACAAACGGGCACGACCACACATCGCATCACGAGTGATTTATGAGTGCTTATTTGTACTGTTCGTATTTCGTATATATATATAGGGAAAATCTAATAGAGCCATTCAACAAACATTCATTTTTATATTATATAAACACAAGAATACTCGACCGAACAAACGTCAATGTTTGACCTTTCGTGAAGAAACGGTTTGTCGTCATGAACCAATTTGGTCCAATGCGATTTTGTCATCGTATCAATATAATAATTGTGAATAATACGTATGTGACGAAATAAACACATAAACACTGTATTATTATTATTGTTATTATTATTATTATTATTATTGTTATTATTATTATTGTTATTATTATTATTATTATTTTTATTACTATTATTATTTGGTACTATTATACTTATATAGTTTTAGTCGTCTATATATCTGTATAATATAATAATGGTATAATAATACTTATATTATATATAAGGTATACAGACTATAAAACATTTACAAAATCGAAAACGTTTATAAGTTTATATAAGTCCTATAATTGTATAATACGACGAATGCTCATGGTTTATATTATATAATAATATATATAACTATATGTATACAGGGTAAAAGAGTAGATCGGACGTTTTAACGACGTTTGCAGTGTAAACAGTGGAATCGTTTTTAGCGCGCACTATACAAACGATTGATTCGTATACGATTTAATACGTTTAAACAAATATACGATAAAAATATAAATTTAATTATTATATATTATATACGAGTATACATACTCGTATATATGATACGAGGACGTGGAAACTTTTTCATTATATTATATAATATTTTTTTTTAAATTATTCTAAATATAGTTTCTTTTTGTGCACAAGGAAAAACACCCAAAGTATCACGCGCGGAAAATATACCTATATTAATGATTTTCTTTTTATTATTTAATCATAAGTATTTACAAATGAAATATATAAATCATACAGAGACATGGAAATTTATTATTGAGTGTTTACATATAGATATTTTACTTTGAACTGTTACTTTGATTTTTAAATACAAATAACTAAATAAGATTAGATACATAATTTCAGGGACGCCAGTAGAAGATTATTCCAGTAGGTATGCAAAAATAACTATAGTGAGAATGTAAACATCGGACAAAGACCACACAGATTTCTATATTAAATCTTTTTTACTGAGAGGTATTAATTTCTATACTTTCCTTAGTAATATTATTATTATTATTACTAATAAATAATAATACTAATTATATAGTAATATTATAATACATACTGAAGACTGAACACCACTGTTGTATGATAGTTTAGTGGTTCTCATAATTTAGTGAATATTATTACACACACTAGGTTATAATTTTTGGAAAAATCTCAGATGGTACGTTCGCATAATTGATTAAATATGTCAAAAATTTAATCACTCATTTTATCCATGTGTAACATATAATATCATATCATTTTTTTTTTATTTTTTTATGTTTGAAACCACTTCTTTTACCCGAAATAATGTTCCAATTTTTACGAATAATATATGTTTCCGGTTTGAAAATGGATGTATAGTTGGTACTTTGAATTTCTTAAAAATGACCTTATGGGATAGAAAAAACGACCAAAAAATGACGAAAAAACAGCATTTTTCACAAAAACTGAACTTTCAACGAATTCGATTTCAATATTTTATGATAACTAATGCAATTCTAAACTTGGTGACTTGAAAATTTTAATAGGTTTTCACATAGGTACTATATATATGTAATAATATTTTAGAACCGTTTTTTCTACAAAAGATAAGACTTTGAATATTTCGTAAAATCTCGTTTTTATGTATCTTTCATTTGATACAATTTGAAATTCTGAATTTTAAGGTCTGAAAATTTTACTGAAGAATACTCACATATTACTTAATATGATATTAAAAAAATTCCAAGTCTCAATTTTCTTTTATAGCTGTTTAAAGTTAATATTTTTAGTTTAAACGAAAATCTTAGAATTCATACTGCAAGTATATTCTTCTTATTATTTCTCAATACTTTTACAATAAAAATTAATAAAAAAGTAAAAAAATTTGTAATTTTTTTTTTGACAAGTTATTTATATAGAATGTAGAGACTGATAAAATATGTAGAAACGTTAATCGGTACATAATATATTATTTTATGAACTTCGCTCAAATTCGTTTTCACGAATGAAATGATTTATCATTAAATTCAAATTTTAATTAAAATTTAATACTATCCTCTTTATACCTGTATCCCTATTTTTTTTTTGAAAATTTATTATTTGTTACTACGTTACTTTAATTTTATGTAATTTAATGTGTTAACACATGTCTAATTTCATAAAGTCTTTTGGAATATACACAATAAACAGAAAATAATAGAAGTGAAATTATTCCATTTAGAATATGATGATAAAATACCACCCATAAAAAAATTATTATATTTACATTAAAACTATTAAATATAAAAAAAATATATTATTACAAAAAAAAAAAAAAAAAAAAAAAAATGTACCTATATATCATAAAAATAAAACATAAATAATTTATTGAGAATATATAATATATTGTTCAAAGACTTACATCTAATATTTATTAATATTAGGTTTAGGTATTTATAAATAGGTACATATTTATATTGGTAATTAATTTAAATTAAAATGAATAATGAAAATTTGATTTATATTTCAAAAATTTTCAATTTTTTTGAGTTTATTTATACAGGGTAATCAAACATTTGTGTTACAAACTTTACTTTAATATATTTGTTTGGCATAAAATTTTGATCATATACTCGTATACGTGATAAATGGAATAATATACCGTGGTGATATCGATATTATGGACACAAAATATAGTTATGAGATTTTAATTTATAAGTTTGATATTATTATAGAGTTAGATAAACGTATAAAATTTTTGTTTTTTCGTGAATAAATCTTAAACAAATAATATTTATATTATTATTTATATTTGTAATGTAATTTTTGACGTCACCCCAAACTATATTTATATTATATAGGCGTCGATGATAATAATAATAAATTATTAATTTTCTTGAATGAAACACGACAATTATAATCGTATTTATCGAGTGCAGACATTGCGCACGTGTACAATTAAACATTTAAATTTTATTATAAAATAATTATTTCCGCATCTATATACGATCGATTTTACATCGATACAATGTAAATTTTAATAATTTGCGGTATACGATTTCCGTTAGTAAATATATATATGTAAGTATGACATTAATTTGTACATTTATTTTTTGTTTGATCTTATATCGGTATATATTTATTTTATTATTTTTTTATTTTGTCTCTCGTTTTAAATCGAAAACGCTAAGTAAAAAAGAAAAAAGAAAAACAAACAATATATTATTATACTATAAGGGCGAGAAAAACCGCGCGATCGTTTCTGTTTCTATATATTATATTATATATTATAATACGTATATCTACATTATAACCACGGTTATCACGGTTATATCGAGTAGAGATAACCGTGATTATAACTAGTGGTAAACTCGTCGATTTTATTATAATAATAATAATATATAGGTATTATATATATTGATTAACCGTTCGCGGACGATGAAGATTGAAATAATACGACGACGAGACTTATTCAGTATAATAATAAATTATATTATCTCGCTGTCGTCTTGTTTGGTATATACATAATATATATATATATATATATATATATATGATAAGTGATAAGACTGCAAACAAAACGGTATAAAAACGATAAAATAGCGTCCGGGACGATTAACCGTCGCGTATTGTATTGTACGTGTTCCATAAACTTAATATATATATAGGTACAAAAATATATATAATATAGTCCTTTATAATAATATTGTTTATATTGGTATATATATATAATATATACCGTCGTCCGGCATCGCGTTTTAAGTACTTTATTATGTTTACCGTGTAACCGCCATCGTATATATACAATACAGAACCGCGGCTTCCGCAGCGCACAAAACCGATCGCGTCACCGACGGAGCCGACAAATTCAATTAAACGGACACTCGAATTTGATGAAAAGAAAGCAACGATATACAATACTACGATATTATTATTATTATTACTATGTGTATTATATTTCGTGTTGGAATCGAGTAAAATAATAATATTATATATAGATTATAACAGAGTAGATCTGTCGAAAAAGGAAACGAACGCAGAAAAAAATAATATAGGTTAGGTACTTGTTAAGTGTTAATATTTTAAATACTCGTATAACTTAATCCATGTATTATAATATAAGTTATGATAATATACAATATATATTATTATTTATTTAATGGCTATCATATAATATTATCATATTTTCATGTATAAGTAATACAATTTAGATTCGATTTTTAGTATTTCTTGGTGGAGGAGCGGGTTTAACCCCCTCTCCCAGATAAATTATTATTATATCAGGTACCTACTTAAAATTTTTAATTAGCTAAATCATGAGTTTTTTTTTTTTTGAAAATTAGCTGAAAAAAATTTAATTATACTTAATTTAAAAAAAAATTAAAATATAGTCGTTTCACTTTCATCACAATGTGAACCATATACGAGTACATATAATTTGTTTGCAGATTATAAATTGAATTGATAACATTTAATTATAAATTGTTCGTATAATTCCTATTAGTTGCAACGTACATAACCTGATAAGTGATAAGTAACATTTGTTGTTACATTGTACGAATAAAATATATCTGCGTGCAAAAAGATATAATATGATATTCGTCAAAATCGTAAACGGTTCTGACAGGCAAATAAAATACGAACATATTTATTCTGAATGTTTATGCAATATGCATCTTATATTTTTTTTACTATTTTTTTTTTCGTGTATTACCATACAGATTATTAGGTATTAAATATAGTTCAAAATTATTATAACGAATCGTCTCATAAAATAAAAAATAGATTAATTAAATTTTATTAATAAATATTTATTTATAATCTAAATTTACTATTATTTTCACAACAATAATTGAGTATGTTATATTAAAAAAATTTTAAAACTAAAATAATAATAAAAAAAACGTAAATGAATTGGAATACATGAAATAATACATAAATCGGTTAGACAACTCATGTTTATATATTATATTATACGTATATTATATTATGATATAATATCTACAGTTCATATAATTTTAATATTAATAATACATTAGAAATTAATAGTAATATTTAAATATACATTTTTAAAATTCATTATTATTTATGTAAACGTTTTGAAAATTATTCACCGTCTATAAATAATTTCGGTGAAATAAATTTATTATTGATATGATTTTGTATTTTGAAATTGAGAATATTGAGGAATATACAAATACATATTATAGAATACTCGTATATAGGTTAGATATATTACCTTCACGGTTTCACGTGAGCAATAACAATAGGATGTAATATATAAAGAGACTAGCAAATATAAACACATTTTGTCTCGGTAAAATGACAACAAATCGATGGACCGTAAGCGGAATACGTGTTTGATGTCCCTTATTCTTATGGTTCATTGACTCATTGTCGTCATCTCGCAGCAGACCGTGTCCGTTTGGTGGTCGATAACAAACAAAGTGGATTCTTTATTTATTTCTGCCTTTTGTCGTTATTATTATACTGTAATATTATACTTAATATTTTTACAAAAACACTATTATTTCATTACTCGGCATAATTTAATATTACCCATATCATAATATAGATGTCATAAATAGATATAATTAATAAATAAATTAAACGAACAATACTTTAATATTAACTTTTCTAAATAATAATTACACATTATTAATTAATATATTATTATTTATTGTGTACTAATTATAATAATTGAGTATGCACACCAATTGCGTTGTAATAATAATAATAATAAAATATTATAAAATTAATAACGGCGTGTCGCGTATGCAATTTTGATACATTAATGTGCTCAATAATAATACGAGTACTATAATATTATTTTTTGGAATAGTGTAGTTCTTATCGGATATAATATTATTATTTAGTTAATATGTAGTTTTATATACATTTTATTTTAAGGTTCTTATTTACGTAGTATTAAGAATTCTCGCCGTTAGAGCCTTAGTAAATGTTAGGGTGCCCGCAGCGTAATCCGCATATCAGAATTTAAATGCTTATTCAACTTATCTTATTAAAACACATAATTTATAATTCATTATTGATTAGTTCAATAACCAATGTTCTAAATTGTGATTCAGTGTTCTGGGGTAAATAATTATACCAAGGTCCAACCGCATTTATCTGTTATCAATATTCTAAAAAATACTCCTTATATGCACAATTCAAAAGTTTATGACGATAATAATTATTGGCATTAACCGCAACCTCAAACTTGTCTTCGAACTCGTTCCCAAACAAATGATGTATTATGCTATATTTTTTTTTGGGCGGTTGTAAATTCCATCGATTGTATCATCTTTTAGTACATGTAAATTCAACTGGTATATACCTACGTTTTTTTTTTATCCGTACAGTAATTATTAATGTAAACACCGACGATACGATTTCTATTTGTAAGACTAATATAAATGTATAATATTAATATATAAACTCCGCTGTTATTTAATAATATTATTATATTATTTCGTGAGTTTTATATCTGTTTGTTCCAAAAATAAAGTTATTTGTTCACAATAAAATGTTAACGTTTGCACTCGAAATTTAATCTTGACGTCCGTGATTTAATCAACCATATAGCGAATAGAAAGCACACTTCAGCATATTATATTATTATTATTATTATTATTATTATTATTATTATTATTATTATTA
>JAIUCT010000011.1:4261279-4289037 GCA_021307375.1 Tetraneura akinire
TATTATTATTATTATTATTATTATTATTATTATTATTATTATTATTATATATTATATATTATATATTATATATATTTCTAGGATAAAAATATTACGCGTAGTAGAAAATTTAATAATAATTATATACCGACAGAATTTACACGTTTTTAATTGGACTCTATATAATGTTTATGTGCAGACCACGTGAAAATCCTCTTAGAATCTACACGCGCCCTTATTTTTGTGTAACATTAATACCTATATATTTTATTATGGAATCTTAGATACATAATAAATAAATATATATTCAAAAATTCATATTTTATATTTTTTGCATTAATTAATTTATTAATTTGTACGATAGGCGTATAACTTTTTGATGTACCGTATATATTTTATATATTATTATTGTAATATACATTTCGTTGATAATATAAATTATATAATATATACATCATGATCATAGTATCATATGAAAACTTGAAAATAAAAAAACCGATCTTCTCAGCACGTGAAATTATTATAGTCCGTCATAGATCGCGAATTGGGTTAAAAGTCTTGGTTTTTTCAACACACGCACACACATTCGTCAACGTAACAAAACTTAAATATATTACATATAGAATGCACCCGAGTCCGTCAGAGGGGTGTGTTTGTGTTATACTTTCGAAGCCTCCGGCACGCCATATGTACGCACGTGCCGCATGAATAGAGACTTGATGAAAGAAACAATGAAAAGGATTTCGGTATCAATTTGGCCGGCCATCAGATTTAACCCCTTTTATGTGAAAAACTCCCCTATATGCAGACTATTAACCCGCCGTCGACTATAATACAAACACACGCACACGCGCTCGCGCTCGCTCGCCAACAACAATAATAATAATATTATATACTGGTGTTTTGTGTACACGACAGTATCAATCGAAAACACAGCGTATACTTGAGATACGCTGGACTTAATATTATGTTAGGTCGACTGTTCGTTGTGTGTATACCGATTTTATATTGGATTCAAGAGCAAAAATTTCGTTTACAAACAAAAATGCTGGACTGAATCGCTATATCATTTTCGTAGACAGATATAATACAGCTGTATTATTACTAACATTTCCATCGATTATGCCATATCAATATATTTTGATATATATATTCGATGTATAATGTATAAATAACATTTTGAACGCGATTAAAATAGTTAATTGCTGCAGTAGAATTATCAAAAAAATGCAGATTAAATAGGTACGCTTTACTGTGCGATGTTCAGTTGTTGCGTGTAATAATAATAATTGTGCATATAATAATTATAACGTTATATAATATACTTATTTATATACTTACTATTTTATATATATATATAATACACTTTTTAACCACAATAATTATGGTTACATATACCATACGAGTATTGGTGATATATGATGGTTGCGATAGCCCAATTTTATAGCAAAAACAATAAAATATTAGTACTTGTGATGATTTACAAAATATTTTGGAATCGCGAGTTAAATTTGTATAGTACGCTTATATTGCCCATAAATTTTTAATCCATAAAACTTAAAAATCATCAATTTTATCAAACATTATTGAGAAAAAAAATTGAGAATATTAAGAAATTTTCAACGTTCAATATTTTTACGATAAATAATATCGCAACCATCCCCAAAATTTAATAACGTGTATAAAATTCCTATGTAAATATTCAATATAATTTTCATATTTCTAAATTCAATTATATTTCATGAATTATCGTAAAATATTTTAAATCAAATTGGTCAAAATTACATAGTACAATATTATATATTCGTGAATATTGTCGAATTTTTATCATTTTTTAATAGTCTATTACTCCTTTATTGAATAATCTCAATTTTTAGAAATTCAAAAAATTACTTAAATGAAATATACTAACTAGATGTAATTATCTATCGGAAATATACCGTATTCGTAGTAATTATAGACCATTATTATTATCTCTGATAGAAAAAGTATATTCATGCAAACAAAAAATAAAATATATAGTGACATATGCGTCCATTATTATTGTAAAACCAATAATACATTTCCTTTTATAAAACATAATTAAATTATTAAGTTTTCGACGAAGTAGTTTAAGTTCATAGGAAACTTTAGATGATATATTCATTCCGAGACTCTGATCCTATAATTTCGTCGTCTATAAATTTACAAATTTATTCTATGACCTTATAATATTATGTCCTTATTATAAAAAAAAAAATAAAACATGAAGACAGAATAAGAATATACTTAAACTAGAATTTATTAAAAAACTTTATAGTTAAAATAAAATAATTGTATTGTAAACAAGTATAAGTTCATTCAAACATCAATAATTATTACAGGTAAAATATCTTATATATATTATTTATAATAATTATTATTGGTATTTTTACCATCAATACAGAAAATATGTTTAATTTTAAGATTATAAGTATAATATTATATAGTTTTACAGCGTATCGATAATTTAAAAGTTATAAATTACCTTAGTAAACTTGATACGTCGTTGAATAATTATAATAAGATTTTATATTGTGTATAATATATCTACTACAATAAATTATATCATAAATATCAGTATACACAATAAATATAGAATTATTATTTTAAAATATTAGTTAAATATATAGTTTGTAAAAAATATTTAAATTAAATTGATTTTTTTTTTTTAATTAATTTAGTATTATAACAATGACTTATTTACGGGAGGTGATCTATCTGGATGATATAATATTACCCCTAGAGCTTTATTTTACCACATTATTATAATATAGAATGCTATATCTATACATTTATATGTTATCTTTAATCGTAGTAATCAGACCGCACTGTCCTAGATTATGGGTGTTCCTAATCAGTTTGGTCTGTCCTCAATAGTAATGAGGCTGCAGGACAACTTTTTGTTTCGATTTGTCTCGAAAACCAACGAAGAATGGATATTATTTTGTGATATAACTTATTATGAAAATAAATGTATAATATTATATAATATTGGTGACATTTTAAGTAAAACCATAGCCTTTAAAAATGCATTTTACGAAAAAGTAAGGTAACAGTTATTAATCAGGGAGGAGTCAGGGGGAAAGATGTTTCTTAATGTAAATATTTTTTTCATATCGCCCTCTTGAAAAAAATCCTAGATACGCCTCTGAGCATATATAACATTTTAAAAATATGAACATATAGTAATATTATAATAACTTGAAAGATTTGAATAGTTAATTATATTATCCATACAAAACATAAATAATGACATTAATTTTTTTTATGTAATCACACTTCTATGGTATTCACTAAGTGTATTTTCCCCTCGATATAGTATGTAACACAATATATTATACTCTTTTAAATAATAATATACTAGTTCGAAATACAAAAAAAAACTACTACAAAAGACACAAAGAATATACGAAATAGACACTTAGTTGAGTCTATAAATTGGAGGGTCCATGAATGTGATTATTAGGAGGGTTTATTGAGTATTTTGTTGCCCTCTTAGCGCGTACTCTCGACACCCTCTCAGTACGAATGTTCCTTTATTCTTCATTTATTCCTTCAATTTATATTTTTTCAAATATCCACATCGTGAATAATAATATTATACTGTATATATAATAATATGAATTATATATCAACAAAACGACTAAACGTTTCTAAATTTTAGATTTACTTTTTCAAAATAATATATATTATAAAATTATTATTATTATTATTATTATATTAAACATTTTAACGGAATTTTTTTGTTATATATTTACAATCAATGTCTCAATGATATTGTTTAATAAGATGTATTATAATTTATAATACATTATAAATATAACATTATAACATGTATAATTTTTATTATATAACATAAATATTTTTATATTTCATAAAAATCGTTATTAACTATATATTATTGGTATATTAATTAAATATTAATATTATAATATTTATTGTATATTACATATAATATTATAATAATAAATTCGGAATAATTTAAAGTTCTTTCAGTTGCAGTATTTCATAAATATATCAAACACACGATAAGTAAAAATTCGCTTAAATTATTATAGCTATACATATATATATCTTTTATTTTCATAGATAATAATATAGATTATATGCTATAGGATTTTACTGTTTTCTATAATTATATAACAATAAATTGGTTACATTACATTGTATATATATACTCGTATGAATAAAGTATTATATATAATATATATAGTAAACATTTTCGGTTCAGTTATTATTCTATAATAATTTATTATAATAGCTGCAGCAGATATAATTATCTATTTATAAATTATCTAATTATAAAAATATAATTAATAAAAATTCTTATCTAATTTATAATTATATATTGTCTTGGAGTTATTTAATAAAGATACTATCCGGTTTAAAGTAAATCCAATTTTCTCGTATGATACAATTAATTAAACAGATTTATTATATTGATAAATTTATGGTTTGTTCGTTTACCTAAAAAATATTATATATATATATATATATATGAATTTATAATAGTTATATAAAATAAATATAATATTCTCCTCCTAACCTAATATAATTAATTATTATTATATATTTTATATAAAAATATAAGTAAGTGTAACTTATTATAACATTTTATGTAAGATAAATATAATAATACTTTAGTAAAATACAATAATTATACAAATTATATATTATTATACACAATTAAACATTTTACAATATTTTGTTATAATATAGGTATATATAAATTATTATATTTGTTTTATGACTGAATAATAATATTATAAGCGATTAAATAAAAGTCATTATAGTTTATTATTAATTCCTTTTTGTCTATTGATTTTTTATAAACTTCTAATTTTTATTAAAAACAAATATAGCTGCATAATTTTTAATTTAAATTGCAATATAATTACGAATTTAAAAACATTTTTTTTTTTTTTTAAATATTATATTTAGTACGTATAATTATATATATATACTCGTAGTAATAAATATAACATTTATACCTATAGGTATACTACAAATATAGTAAAATATACCATAGTATACCTATATATGCGAATGCGAATTGAAAACGTTTACTATCAGTGTCAGCCTGGGATATGAAAGGCCTAGGCAGGGATTTTTCTTTAGGGCCTCCATTTTTTACAAAATTTACTTTAAATTGGGTTGAAATTGAGAAAGTCACGTTTCATGTATCATATTTCCTTACAAAATATTATATAAATTAATTAATACTTTTGTAGCATATTAATAATTAATATTATTAGTTTTGAATATATATTTATATAACTTCATACATAACTCGTAGAAAATATATTATATTAAAAATTAAATTATTATTATTATAAATGTGTACATAATATTTTTTTAACTAAGAAAAAAAAATAGATGTATTTTAATATTCAATTTATGTAATTGTAAATTTGTAATTCAATTTAAACGTGAATTATTAATAATTGGAAATTATAAATAACAAATTAAGACACATTAAGATTTAAAAAATATATTTACATCAAATATTAGTATATGTATAAAAATAATTATAATGAAAAATAAAATCGTACAAAAAAAATATTTGAAATTGTTTATTAACCCGTGTCGTTGCGCGCACGTGATAAATATAACCCCAGTCATGTTATTATTTCATGTAATTCAGTAAATAATAAATATTATATTTATATTTTGTATAAAATTAGCATCTATAGTAGGTAATATAATAATAAATATATTAGAACAGACTTCAATTAAATTATGTTCGTTTTATATGTGCTAGACTGCTAGAGTGTTACAAAGTGCCCAACGTCAGTGTTTGGAATTTGGAAATGATTTTTTCCGTAACGCATTTGTTTCATTCTCTTGTTAATTTTTATTTATAATTGAAATGGACGAACTGGAAATTCGACGTATAATATTCTGGGGAATTTATATTGAATGTGGTTATAACTCATATATTAGGTATATAATTACGACTATTATTGTTTGAACAATAAATTGTAATATTATGGACACGTGTGATCATGTATTGCTGTACAGATATATTAGATATTAGGTATATTTACCAAAATATTTATTTATACATACCTAATTATAAATACTAATATTATATTATTTTACTTTCGTCGTAATATAAATGTTATAAATTGACCTATCACAATTTCATTTATTTAGATTCGTATAAATTTTATTTTTAAATTATAATTTGGTTTTATATGCATTTAGATGAACCTAAATATTATATTGTGACAATAATAATAAATGTTACTTCTTGTATTTATATTTTATATTGCATTTTGCATTTATAGACAAATAATTTTTATAATCTTAAAATAATGTAAAAAGTAGGTATATAAATTAAATAAATTTGAAAATATTAAATTTATTCATTAGTTTCCATTTAAAAATAATAAAATAAGCGAAAAATCGCGAATAGAAAAAAATTACCCCTAGCGCGTAAAAATGAGTCTACAAAAGTAGTGCGCGTTACGACAGGTTAAACAACAATTTCATAATCAAAGGTGGCTGATTTGAACATATTATTTTAACTTTCGTATTGGCTGTCTTTGAGGCCCTTCTGGAACTCAAGGTCAGAGCTGTGCCTTCAGTTTGCGGGGCCCATATTTATATATACCTATATATTATAGCCTTTATAGGTAAAAACGCGGGGCCTGTTTAACCACGAAAAAGCGCGGGGCCCGTGCGAGGGCCCCGCTCACCCCACCATGTGACTGCTCAAGGTCCGTGGTATGCACAGATTATCTGTGCATATGTGTGGTGGTATGTGACCACTTACATCACTTTGTTTTTATATTTTAAAAAGAAAGTATTTAACAATACTTAGTATCCTAGGCTAGTATGAGTGTATGACGCCGTCCATCATTATTTAAGGCGTTCATGCTACATAAAAAAAAAAAAAAAAAAGCTGAGGGCCTCGGCAGCGTTCGCTGCCCCGCTGCCCTGGCCAGGCCGACACTGTTTACTATATTATAAATATTATAAATTTTATAGAATTTTAATTTTAAACAATCAAAGATATTATAAACGACGTTACGCTAACAATTATTACCTTTAAAATAATGATACTTATGTATATATTTACTCGATTAATATTATAATAAATACATTTTTCAACTATAATTTATACGAAAAAATAAAGTACACTTATCACTTATATATATATATATATTATCATATTATGTTGTTTGATATTTTTTTATGTACTTAAAGCTGTCATTCTCTCACATAAATTAACTAATATGGAAATATATAACAAACATGTATATTATATTATCTGGTAAGTACTAGTTTACAAAAATATCTACAGGATGTCTCACCAGGTTTGTACACAACCAATAACTGCAGATAATTGATCACATAATTTAAAATCTAATTTTTGCAACTTATTTATGCATGATGTGTATGTATATATACATAAATAAATTACAAAAATCAAATTTAAAAAAAATTTAATAGAGTTATTGGACAAACCTGGTAAGACATTCTGTATACTCGTATTTATATAGTAAAAGTGAGTATATATAGTGCATAGTATTTCATTTTTTACACGTTATATTATTATTAATTATTATCATAGAGACGTAAAATTCATATTATCAATATTATTATAGCTATATGTATTGATAAGTGTCGCATTGGTAGTAATTTAGAGAATTCAAGACGGATATTTTATATAATGGAAAAACGCTAATAATTATTAATATAATAGGAAATATAGGTTATGTTAAAATATATATTTTGTACGCCATAACCTTAATAGTATTTATGACGGAAATATATAATTTCTTCAAAAAACTAAAAAAAAATTCGAAAACTAAATTTATTAAATAATAAGAAGAGGTGTGTGACTCATCAAAATTATCATACAAATGTATAAATAACTCCATAAACTATTACAGTCAATACATCTTCAAATTTTACAAATCTTAAAAAATAAAAGTTATTATATTTAAGAAATTAAAAAAGTAATATATAGATAATATTATATGCATATTATATAGTCCGTTATCTAAATAATAATTTTTTTTTTATTTTATTTTTTTTAAAAATAAGGCATTATAACATAATTTTTTAATTTTTCTCAGAGATATTACAATAATGAATAAAAATATGCATCTGAGACACCCTGTATACATATTGATACCTATCGAAAAATAGTAGTTTATTGGCCATACATCAAATATCCCAACTATCGTATATATAGGTATAAATGAGTTATCATAATATGTTTCATGCGGAATGTTAACGAGTCATCATAGGCGTATATACGCGCCTGTGAGCATACCTATATAAAATATTATTAATGCGATATAATACCTATATACATATACTTATTATAAGTACATAATAAACACTTTTATATAATATATACAAAGACGCTGTGACCGTATTCTTTATATATATATATATGTGTGTATATTGTATGTACCTATATAATAATAATTTATACCGTGGTATATATATTTATATTTATTATTATAATATAACGCGGTTCGGTGCTACTAATGGAGAGAATGTTTGTGTTTTACGACCACACACAGACACTTGTTGCCTCGTTGAGCCGGAAAATTATACACTAACAGCGGCGAGCCGATCAGCCAATGAGAACGCGGCTGACGGTCGATAAGAGGCGGGAACGGCGGCGGTACGACGATTGGCGGGGCACCGTATGGACAACCGTCGCGGCGGGTCGCCGACGTCGCGGTCGTTGCCGCAAGCCGCGTGTCCGCCGCCGCCACACACGCATTCCGGACACCGTGACGCGCGGCTCTCTGCAGCATCCGACCGTGTACCGCGTATTGTATTTTCGTTGTAATAATATTCGATTTTACACAATGATGACAATAACAGTAATAATTACAGTTGGCCGTTTAAAACGTCGTCGTTATTCGTAATAATACAATATTATTTTATTATATAATTATATATACGCGATTTTCGTAAATAAAAATTATATTTATATTCGTTCGCGTTCCGTGTGATTATACCGAGTCCGGTTCTGCGGTAAATTTGCACGGGATGAGCAACGGCAAGACCACGTCTCCGGCCACGACGGCCGCAGCAGCCGCAGCCGCAGCAGCAGCCGCTATGTTGTTGCATCACCAACATCAAACGCCACTGAACCATCATCAAGCTGCGGCGGCCGCGGCTGCAGCTGCAGCGGCTTATCATCATCATCATCATCATCATCACCACCATCACCAACAACAACTACATCAGCAACAGCAGCATCATTTGCAAAGAGTACAACAACAACAACAACACGAACAACAACAACAACATGAACAACAGGATACCGCGGTGACGCACCATCAACAACAACAACAGCAACAGCAACAGCAACAACAACAACAACAACAACAACAAAAACAACAACAACTGCAACTGCAACAACAACATATCAAACGGCCCATGAACGCATTCATGGTTTGGTCTAGAGGACAGCGGCGCAAGATGGCACAAGAAAACCCGAAAATGCACAATTCTGAGATCAGTAAACGACTGGGTGCCGAGTGGAAACTGTTGACCGAGCCTCAAAAACGACCATTCATTGACGAAGCCAAACGGTTAAGGTAATATTAATATATATATTACTATATTAGGTACATATTATTTATATTTTTTTAGTTTGTATTATGTATATAATATATTATATAAAAAGTTACATAAAAAGTTAATTAAAGTAAAATTCAGATTTTTAAAGAGGTACTTTTCTTTACTTATGAGTGTTTTTATTAACAGGCTAATGACCTAAGAAATCTCCCCTGGTTGCATCAATGGTTCATATTATATAATTCCTTGGTTATTTATACTATATAAATAGGTACATTTCATATTGGGTAACCGCATTATTACAGAGTATTATTGTATTTATAAAAAATATAATATATCTTTGTAAATTCTTTTTCGATGATACTGCAGGTAAAAGGTAAAGAGACTATTATAATAATATATTTTATACAAAATATTGGGGTATGAAATGTATATTATAATGAATATAAGTACATAATAAAGCGATTAACGTATATATTTGTAGTTCGTTTGTTTGTGCTTTATTCAACAGCAGGTCGCAGCAGCGCTTTCGAAAGCGTCAAAAAGAAGAAAATGATATTATATAAAAACGAATTTTATATTACGCTATTTAACTATTTTTTATAGAATAAATTCACTGTTTAGGAATAAAATGTAAATTTTAAGTATTCCATTAAAAATTCTATAATTTAGGATATATAAATATAATATTTCTTTTTTCCGTGTTAGTATAATAATTAATAATTTGAAAAATTAAACGTTACTATTTGAATTATATAATTTATGGTATATGGGTATAATTTTTTTTACCTTTCATGTGCAACGCGGAAAAACTTTTTTTTATATATTATAATACGTCGAAACGAGGCAAATATAGAAATATTTAAACATCGAAAAGGTATAGCGTAGACTGTAGATGACGTTAGGTAAATCGCGGTAAGGGATGTTATAACGAATATTGTACTTAACCTATAAACATCCTAACCTAACTTAACGACGTGTAGGTACATAAAAAATAAACCTCGAGTGTGTTATCATCATATTATGTTTGTTGTAAAATATCATCGAACTAACGCAAAATAATATTATTTGCGTGTATATATAAATGTGGAAAATTATATATTTCGAAAAATAATGAAATTTTAACGTCGAGCCATGTACGTTTAATTTAATTCATACGCGTTTTATTTGGAACTAAATTCCAAAAATAAATATTATAATTTTTTATGTAATTTTTTATACATCCACAATTCTTGCGTGTTCGACCATAAACGTATATTATAATATAATAATAATTGCAGCTTGTCAAATATATAATGTTTATTTATAAAATTATTAATCGGGTATTTTGAATTTTAATAACAACATTTGATTTCACGAAAATATATTTTTTTGTATCCTGCATTCCTGCGACGATTATTATTTTTTTTTTTTACGCGCATTTGGCATTTCATAATTCATCAGAACTATACATAGGATTGATTTTTAACAATATATATATATAGTCATAAAATTATTAGAATTAAGTATTTTTGAAAAGTCGTAAACGCTATTTAGAAAATCGTAAATATTTTGTTAATTCAATTCGAATATATTCGCGTCTAACATATAGTAAATATAAATAGAAAAAAACATATTATCGTCTTGTATTTTTATTTTTATATTTTTTGGATGCGTGTGTGAGTAACCGCCGTTACATATGAGTTGTAAATATTAGTTTCAATAGTCGAATCTTTAACTGTTAACGTCGATTTTATTTTACTATAAATTATTATTACTTATATTATATATTATTTTGTCGTAAACGGGTCTTACGAAAATCGTATTGTACTTTGTACATAATAATGTGTCGCATCCACTTTATGAAATCATTCATTTCACGAACTGCTGAATATCCATTTCATGAACTTTCATCGTATCGTGTAAGTGCGTATTAGTATAAGTCATTTTTAATTTCATGTAACTGATACAAATTTTATCCATTCCATGAAATGGAAACCATTATTTTACATTTTGTGTAATTTTTATATTACATTTTAAGACAATTTTTTGTAAAACTGAAATATTATTTAAGTATAATAACGATTACAAGTAAATGCAAATATGCTGCAATAAAGTAAATATTAATACTTATAATTAATCAATTAATTGTAATAATCGTTGTCATTATTCGTTAAATTGTAATAACAAATAATTAAATATAAAATAAACATATACATTTATTTTATTGCGGCATATTTGCATTTATTTAAATAATTTCTGTTGCACATAAAATGGTCTTAAAGTGCATATAATTATAATATTATAAAATTTAGTATAAAATAATTGTTTCTATTTCGTAAAATGGATAAAATTTATAACCATTACGTGAACTTATAAAAGTGACATTATACACGATATGATCGAAGTTCATGAAATGGATATCCAGTTCGTGAAATGAACGATTTCGCTAAGTGGATGCGACATATTTATTTTATATATTAATATAATAAATCGTTAATATCGTATTCGATTATCGATCATGGCGATCGCTATATTTTCGAGCAAAATATAATAATATCGTATACCGTTGTTACCATATTGTAAAACATTGTACAATAATATAATATAAAATTATTATTTGAAACTATACGAGAGATAAGAAATCAAATAACAAAATACGATTTATAATAATAATTATTATAACCGAACTGACGAACAATATTTTTATTTTAATCAATGCCGAAAGGTTGATAAACGTTGCGCAAGTTTATATTTTATTGGTATATATACCGTATACCTATATTTTATTATTGATTTATACCAGCCGCGCTATTCACAATAATAATAATATAATATTGTTATTATTATTATTATAATCGTTATTTGTTGTCGACAATATTATTATAAATACGTCGGACGACCGTATAGACAAACATCAAAGCTTATAAAAAACATATAAAAAAAAATATATATATAATATTAAAAAAAAAGAAAAAAAAAACGTCTTGTCGGATGTGTATTGTAAGCGTGAGCGTGCGTGAGTGTGATTGATTTTCGGTCATGGACCGGTCGAAATCGTTGTTATATTATTTATATATGTAGTGATTAGAGAGAGGATTAGATCGTGCGGCGCAGGCAAAAACCGAAAGACTACGCGTACTCGGAGAAATAAAAATAAAATAAAAAGCGATTTATCACAATTACCGAACTATTGTGCCGGTATTCAATCGTTTCGGGGTCCAGAATCTGTTGCGGTTAAGTTCCCCGTTTTGTTATTACACACATACACATACACAATAATTTATTATTATAATGACGATTATTATTCGTTCGAATCGTCGCGAACGGTATTTTAGTGTGTTTTTTTTCCGAGTGTCATTTTTGTTTTCGTTCTTCGGATCGTCAGTCGTCACGCAAACGCGGTTACCATCACCACCGCTCGTACCGATAACGTGAACACGGTATATATACAATGTTATTTATACACGATATATAATATTATTATAACCGAGCGTATACCGCTAATCATATTATATATATATATACGCGAATATTCCTGGTCGGACGGGGTGATTTTTTTCTTTTTTTCTCATTTTCTTTTTACCCCGTCGATTTTTACACGATATAAACGTTTCGTATATACAATGTAATATAATATTATAGTTTCGAATGTGTATATATATATATATATTGCGTAATAATCAGCTTTATTCGATGTGCGCAAACAATGGGTGAAAAAGAACGGGTCCGCGATAAACTAACGACAACGACGAAAACGACGAGGAAAAACGGCGCGCGCGCACGCTCGACCGGAAGCCGATTAGATCCGCGACAAAAGAACGTTGTTTCGGTCGCGGTGATTTGTTTTTGAACACGGTTATGGTATATACCGCGCGCAAAATATTCGACTCCGAATAATACACGAACAAAACGACAAAAATTACGGAGAGGCGTATATATTATATAATATTATTATGTTATCGAAACTACATTATATTATATGTATATTGTATATTTTAAGTATATTGTATATAATATAAAAGTAAAACGTAATAATTTTCAAAACGCTATGTGAACACCTAAAAAAATTTTCAATTCTCTAACTTAAAAATTGCTTGAGTTATCATGAAATATTAAAATCGAATTCGTCGAAATTTCAGTTTTCGTGAAAAATGCCGTTTTTTCGTCGTTTTTTCTACCGCTTAGAGTCAATTTTAAGAAATTCGAAAAATGACCTAAATAAAGTACCAACTACATCCACTTTGCTACCGGAAACATACCCTATTCGTGAAAATTGGAGCATTATTTCGGGTCGTAATTTTGTACACAGACATAAAAAAAAAAAAAAAATCACACATCATTGTAAAACCAATACATTCTTCGCTTCGCTCAGAATCTAAAATTTAATAATATTATATGTCATACTCATTATGAAAATATCGACCATATCTTGGTAAAAATTTAACGTGATGTATTTGAATCGGGTATGCGTCGTTGCTCAAGAAAGGTGTCGCGGATAAAAAAAAAAATTAATTATCACACACTATACAAATTCCCTATGATAAACCGGTGTATTATATTGGTTATGGTTTTATTTATATTATTGTAGTGGTTACGATTTTTTCAGTAATATGGCGCGTTAAAATCGGAACCGAATTATTTATTGATAATTGATATTGATTATTTACAATGCCGCAACAATAGGGGACGCTGGGTATGCATTGCATTCCCTGACCAGAGATTTATTTTTAGATAGGGCCCCATGTTAAAAGTAATATTCTAATATTATTTATAAATTTTATTCATAAAATAAAAAAAATGAAACTCGAAATATTGTTGTCATCCAAATATCACATAATAGTTATGCTTATGATATATTTTCCGTCCATTATCGATTGATAGTCATAGACATAATACATACATACAATATAAAACATAAACATAATATATTATATAATCGAACATGTTTTAATTGAATAGAAAAACACTTGAAAATATAGAAATAACTAATAAGAAATTGGAAAGTGGAAGTAGTTGGTACTTTATTTAGGTCATTTTTCGAATTTCTTAAAATTGACCCTAAATGATAGAATAAACGACGAAAAAACGTCATTTTTCATGAAAACTGAAATTTCGACGAATTCGATTTCAATATTTCACGATAACTCGGGCAATTTTGAAGTTAGAGACTATAAAATTTTATTGAGTATTCACATAGGAATTATATATATGTGGTAATTTTGGTAACAAATTCAACCCTTTTTAGACACTTATACCTATAAATCCACCTATAAATCCACCCATAAATTTATTTATTGAATATATAATATACGAATATACCACAGGAGAAAGGGATTAAAAATATCATATACTAATATATTGCTTAGAAAAAAGGGGGGGCCCATAATTCTGTCTTGCATTGGGGCCTACCAATAGCAAGTTGCGGCACTGATTATTTATGTATATAAATCGGTTAACCCCTATTTTATTTTTCATTATAGATTATAACCAATAGAAAACACATTAGATAATAATAAGCTGATATAATTTAAATTAAGGGATGGGATCGAATATTTGAGTGGAAGTAAATGTAGTGATCGGTATTTTTCGACCACACCTCGGTATGAGGGTCGGGAATAATTTAACCGATTCGCCACAATTTTGATTCGGTTTATTTAACGAATAGTTCAAAACCAAATATTTAAGGGGAATTTTAATCCGATTTACGCAGGGGCAATCGTGTAGCCTATTTTGAGGTAGGACAGTGGCTGTTAATAACCAAACTTAAACGTAATAAACTAATCACCACGAATCGTTTCAGTGCCCGAAACCGTAATAGTTGGGTAGTATAAATGACGAGTGACTGTAACGGATATAATAATTAATAATATAAGTTCGCGTATTACAACTAATTACTAAGTATTCTCTCTTTCTCTCTTTCTCTCTTTTTTTTTTTTTAATCACCAAAAACAAATTTATAATATATACAAATACAGTAAATACAGTACAAACGGTATATTATTTTTATGGAACGTCCATACGAAACGAATGAAATAACACGATCAACAATATATAAATATAATAATAATATTATGATAATAAATAAACGTAAGAACAATAATAATAATAATATGCAAAATGACAACGGTCCATATATTTATATTAATAAAATACACTGACCTTGCAGTTACGGTGATATTCATCAGATATTCATCTGAGCTGCCCGGATCTCGTTATAACGCCATACACTTGATAATAATTGCCACTATAATAATTTTTCAATACCGGAAAACGAGTGTATTGTAATCAATGTAAAACGCGTATAATAATATTAAACCAAACACACGACGAGTGCATATTTCGTAATAAATGAAATTTAATGTAAGTAAGAAAAAACACGAACGATAAACGACCGAGAGTTTGTAAAGTAGGCACGCACTAAAAAACGTCACCGAAGACCGAACGGCGACTTGCTTCTCGTCGGCGATAAATTGTTAGCCATAGGTCGTATCCATATTCTCTATGAAAATAATAAATATTGTACGTTTTATGTCGCTTAACATTTAAAAATTACGATGTGTACCTATTGCGTGTTTAAAAATTTAATAGGTATATTATGTTGTACGTATGAAAAAAAAAATATAAAAATATATATCTTATTTAAATATTAACTCGCACGGTGACGGACACGATTGAACGACGCGATACAACTAATAAGTTATAATAATACTGTTTAATTTAAAGTTTGTGAGTTAGTACAATAATTATTAATGGTTTCTTCCATGGAAAAAACTTCTCGCACGAAGCGAACAAAAATGTTTCCGCGAATAGTCTGACAGGATTTCCACATATAAATAATAAATATACCTATGGCTATGGGACACAAAATCACAAACAAAATATGGAAAGGCCAAAGGCCGTTTGTTTATCTTTATCAAAACCCAATCAATCACGTAGGTTTTCAATAACGCAACGACGAACAAAAATGTAAAACGTTTAAAAATATACCACGTCAAAATTTCAGTTTTTGTGAAAAATGCAGTTTTTTTGTCATTTTTTTTGTCGTTTTTTCTACCGCTTAGGGTCAATTTTGAGAAATTCGAAAAATTACCTAAATAAAGTACCATACTACATCCAATTTCCAACCAGAAACATATGCTATTCATGGAGTATTGTTTAGGGTAGTAAAAGTGTCTTTTTAGACATAAAAGAGAAAAAAAGACACGTATCATTGTAAAACCAATACAATTCGCTTCGCTCAGAATGTAAAAATTATTATTAGGTATTAGGTTTTCTCATTTTTTTTTTTTTTTTTTTTAATGTATGTATATAAACATTTTCAATATTAAATTATTAAAAAATATTATTTTTAATTTAATAATATTATAAATATTATTGATGGGTCAAACGAAAGGGAATATTCGAACATAGAATCCTGAATCCCCTCTCCTTGCGGTCTATTTTTGAGTTTTTACTAATAATTGGCAAATACTTTAGTACATTAATAAATTAGACAATGATTTTAGTGCACTAACTAACGCGTAAAAAGTGAAAAACAATGAACTATGAATTATAATTATAATTTATTCAGTATGCACAAGAAAACGATTATGCGTAATTTATATTTATATAATATATATATATATATAGAAATTTAAGCACAAAAAACAATAAACTCCACATTTTTTTTTTAAAAAAAAAACCAACTTTGAGTGGTCTTGAAGAGTTGTAAATCCGCATAAGAGAATAGATTTATAAAATCTTTATGAATTATGACAATATTTTAGCAGAATATTTATATACACTGAATATATACCTATATATTTTGTCCTGAAATAAACAACAATTAAACATAATATATTATGTTGGATTTAAAAAACAAAAGAAAATCACAAGTGGATTATTAATTAATGTCATGTAATTATATACGTAGGTATGTATGTGTATTTTTTTAAATATTATAATTTACAATTCATAAATACTAATTGTATATCATTTCTTCAATTGACATTTTTTTCATTATGAACTATTAACAATTTATACCTATATATGTATTATAGATGAGGTAATAATCCTATATATGTATATTATGAACATTTATATCTACCGAGGAATAACGAAAGGAATTTATTTACATTAATTTATTACATTGAAAAATAGTTTATTATCCTAATCTTAACATTATTATCTGAAATAGATTTATTTATTTAGTTTAGACATTAGTGATTACTGATTTACTGTTATATTTTTAATGATTGTACGTTAGGCAAACGAATAACTTAAAAAGATAAAAACAATAATATTATTATATTGTTTTTATTTATTCAACCGCACAAATGCCACGAATTACCAACATAATATAATTTTCGACATAAGAAAACAATAACAAAACTACTTGATAAGCAATTGTTATTTTTCCCATCATATTGACTATATTAGTTATAAATTGTACTAAAATACAAACAATAATGAAATATAATATCTTGATAATTCCTTAAAATAATAATTTAATTTTAATATTCGCTAAAATTGACATGTTGCAAGTTGCGACCTAGATATTATTTAATATTTATATTAACATTAAAATACATAAAATCCTAAAAAAAAAAAAAATTAATTAATGTTTCTTCTAATAATTCTCTTATTTTTTAATAAAATTTCGTACTTATTATAGCTTTAATAGAGCATAGACGACGTTATAGCATAATGAATAATATGTTTTCATGTTTTACAAAATAATTTGATATATATTATTATTTATTTTAATTATTTTATTTATATTATAATTTCTGCGCATTCTGGTACAAGGCGTAAGTTTTTCTCAAACTTTTTTTCAGTTTTTTCGGATTTTTTTTCATATTTTTTTAAATTTTTATCATGATTAATGTTAATAATTTGTATCATTGTTTGCCATTATTTTTATATTGATTTATATATCCATATCGTATATAGGTGCCAAAGACGTAAAAGTGATAAAGGAAAATGATATAAAAATTTAAGCGACACGCGTTTATGGAATTTGATCAATTCCATATTTGAATATTATTTAATCAGGGCCGGCGCTAGACATTATTAATACATAGGCAAAATTAAAATTTGCCGCCCTTGTATTGTAAATCCTCACTTCCCCCCAAATTCATACACACTTACGATCTACCTTACCCATATATAATAATATTAAATTTGTATAAAAGAGATTTTACCATATTAACTAAACAAAAAATTAATTACATATACTTTTAAAAAGCAAGGAAAAGGATACAGCCATACAGGTGTGCAATCATAATGTTTAATTAAATTAGTTATAATTTGAATGCAATGATAAACATTTGCATTCGAAAAAACAATTCTGAGTGAAGCTCCGTCAGATAATGCCATTTTTTTTGTCATTTTTTTTTTTGATTAACTAAAAATATCAAATTCAAACACCTAATATAAAAAAAAAAATTGAGCCTTGGGATTTTTCTAATATTTTGATATGATGTTAAGTGATATGTATGTATACTTCAATAAAACTTTCAGATCTAAATGTCCAAAATTACCAACATTATATATATATAAAAACGAGAATTTTACGAAATATTTAAGTCCTATATTTTGTAGAAAAATAAAAGTAACGGTTCCAAAATTTTATTACCACATATATATATATATATATATACGAGTATATATATATTACCTGTGTGAACACCTATTGAAATTTTCAAGTTTCTAACTTTAAAATTGCCCGAGTAATCATTAAATATTGAAATCGAATTAGTTGAAATTTCAGTTTTCGTGAAAATTGCCGTTTTTCGTCGTTTTTTCTACCACTTAGGGTCAATTTTGAGAAATTCGAAAAATGATCTAAATAAAGTACTAACTACATCCACTTTCCAACCAGAAAAATATGCTGTTTGTGAAAATCGGAGCATTATTTCGGGTAGTAAAAGTGTTTTCAGGCATAAAAAAAAGACACACTTCATTGTAAAACCAATACATTCTTCGCTTCCAGAATCTAAAATGGAAAACAAATAAAATGAAAACTAATATTTCACTCAAAGTATTAAAGAATTTTTTTGGTTATCAGTAGGTACTAGGTACTAGGTACATTATTTTTATAATACAATAATTATTTCAAACAATAAAAATAATGGATAGAGTAATATTTATCATTATACTTGTATTTTGATTAGGACATTATTATCGTTGTACATGTTATTGATTTATTACAATAAATATTAAATATTATTTGTAGATGTAGACATTGTTTTCCTGTATATTATAAAATATAATAATTTCAACGTGTACGGTCGATTCACACAATCATATTATTTTGGTCGTCAAACTATTTTGGTTGTTTTGATTAATAAACGGGAAAATAACTTTATATTAGACTGATAATTTCATTTTTAATTAAAATTTCTGATATTTTGTCTACACTAATACAGACAAAAATGCCGCCCTAGGCATAGGCCTGTGTTGCCTGTGCCTTCCGCCGGCCCTGTATTTAATTATTATACATTTATACATAAATATACAGACAATAATATTGTTAAATGATTAACTTGATAAATTACTGATAGTTTAAATCCAACAATGCAAACTCAAATAATATAATATTTTAAACTAATTACTATCGTAAAACGTAATATATACAATAATATGTATAAATAATATTATAGTTGCTATGTTATGGTTGTCATTTAAAAATTAACATATGTTTTGTAATTTTTGAAAATCTATTATTGACATATTTATTAATTATATTTGTTATTGGTTTTAAAAATTAAAACTTCTTACAGTAAAGCGTTTAAGTTAAAAAAATAAATTTAAAAATTCAAATCATTCGATAATTTCATATTTTTTATTTTCGTTTTTATGGACAGAACAGTTAATTCAATTGTCTTTATTTAGGATTAGTATATAGAGTAGGGTCCATTTGTTTTATACAATTTTCCAATACGTAAACTTCAAGACCACCAGAACACAGATATACGAGTACCTAAAATATATTCTAAGTAATTTTAAAATAAAAAAAATTATTACACCTTTCTTTTTAAAAAAAAAAAATTCTTCTTTGACACTCTATATACTCGTATATACACGATTATATTATTATGTTCAATACGAGTAGTGAGAATTCTTCAGGTGGAGTCATTTTTAATTTTTAAAACGGTGTCTCCAAGTTATATTAACTGCATATCGCGCGCTAATTTCGAAAATATATTATTTAAATATATGGTCATTGGCGACTAAATTACAAACAATTTTTACTCAAGTTTGAATTTTGAAAACTTTGTTCACGCGTTTATCTATAGTATAACAATTATATCAATTATATAAATTATTTATTGTTCTCAGGGCGCTGCACATGAAAGAACACCCGGACTACAAATACCGTCCGCGTCGTAAACCCAAGACAATGGTTCAAAAGAAAAACGATTCCGGCTCGGGGGGTGGTAAACTCGTACCGTACTCGGTGCGTGATCTGTTGCCGCAGCAACAAGATTCGCCGAGCGTGGGATGCAGCGTGGGCGGTGGAATGAACGCGACTTCCGGATCCATGTTGATATCGGTGGCTGGCGAACAACAGTCTGCAGCTATGGCCGCAGCGACCGTGGCTAAATTCCCGCGCGCCTCATATTTCGCACCGTACCATCACCATCCGCATCACTACCCGCCGTCGTTCTACCAGCAGATGGCCAAAGACTTGTCGGTGGTAACTAGTGGCGGCGGCGGCGGCGGAATCGACAATGAGGCCACTGCGGCCGGCAAGGCCGTTCACGACTTTGCACTGCACGCGCTATACGGCAGTTCGCTTTACTCGCGGGCCATGTCGCTGGCCACCGCGTGGCCGATGATGACCGCAGCCGCCGCGCACACATCTACAGCGGCTGGAGGAGCGTGTTCGGTCAACTGTACCGAGTGTGGCCATCACAACGCAGAACGTTCACTCGCACAGCCGTCGGCGGCGGCAACGACGACCAAACCGGCACACGAGTCTTCGGCTTCGTCGTCCACCCCATCGCCGCCCGATCAACTGTCGCCTACGGCATCGGCCACCGTCATTAAACGTCCCATCGCGTTGTTCGTCAAACCGGAATGCGTCGTGCCGGCCGGCGGCCATCAGCTACTTTCGCAGCACGTCATATGAAAACCGTTGCCGGTTCTACCGGAACCGGCTGCCGGCACAGCCACCGTAACGTCGGCCGCTCAATGCGGCTGGCCGCAATGTCCGTCGTCGTCACCGCCGCCGGCCCAACTCCCGATATCCACTCCGCCGTGGTGGTTGCAACAGCTGCAACACCAGTTAATCATTTGTGGCGCAGGTAGGACCAACGATTCGTCGTCTGAACTGCAGTCGCCCAGACATACTGTCGACGCTCAAGACCAAGTGGATTAGGCATATGTGTATATCTACGTATTACAATATGTATATATTATTATAATTAATGTCGACGTTAGACAACGTTAAGTAATACATATTTTTCTCACGTTTTATAATTTACGAATACATTTTAAGTATCGTCAATATTCTTGAATTTTACAACTATAAGGCACAAGAATACTCAGTAAAATACAAATGTCCGAAATATTAATACAAATGAAAAATATTTATCAATATACTATAAATTTTATTTAAAAAAAAAAAATTATAATTCAGATTAATGAGTATACATTATTATGTAATAAATAAATTTAAGGAGAGATTGACGCTTTTACTGGTATTATCGTACTATCGTATTCGGTATGAGTTTAAAAGAAATATTATAAAAAAAAATATTTGGTAAATAGTATAAAATACATATCAATAATTAATTATTTCTGTATATATTTATTCATTTTAGAATATCCGAATATATAAACATATTATAAAATCGGGTTTAACGGTAATCAAATGATTATTGTTTTTTGGAATGTTTCAATAATCACACGCAGTACTTTAACATTCAACATTAATTAAAATTATTTCAGATCAAATGATATTTTATATGCCCAATACCATATTATAATAATATAATGTCAGAAAAATGTGAATTCGAAAGAAATATCAATAAAATCAATATTATGATACGTTCACTATATAATACTACAGGACTCGAATATTTTTGATCTCGATGTTCGGTAAATATATATATTTTTTATAAATTAGTATTATATTTATAGTTATTATTGTTTCATACGAGTATATAGTATAAATGATAGGTCACACGATGTTGTTACTTCAGCGGGAACCCGTAAGAATAAATAGTAATTTCACTTTTCATTATTCTCGAGTTGATTTAAGGGAGAAAAAAATTGTTTCATTGTTAGCGTTTCACTGCACTGACAACTAATATTAAACGAAAACAAGTGCGAAATACCTTGTTGGCAAAGATGGAAATCGAATCGAACGATAATAATAGAACTACCGCGTGTTTAACCTCTACAACAAAGTTTTTTAACATTATAACACTATTTTTCACATGCGATTTATAAAATTAATTGATAAATATTTTGTTTGTATATTATAATAACAATTAATATGTTTATATGTGTTTAAAAATAGATGTCATAATAATTGAATCGCACAACAACAACAGTTGTAAAAAATATCAGGTGCAAAATGGTACCTATATGACATTTATACGTTACGCGAATTATTTATGTTTATTATTTATTCTGTTGTCCCGATTACGCGTATTCCTGCGAAACAAAAATATGATTCTGTAAGGTAACAGAAAACTAAACAATACATAATTAGAATTTATTCATACGATTAAACGACATTATTATCTATGCACGAATGCAATCCGTTATCTGTTACCATTTATCGCGTTTTCTCCCCCAGCTATTTGTTTATTAACCGGATCGCGTAACGCGACTGCAGTTAGAGAAAATTCTACCGGTATTTTAGATTTGCGAAATTTATTTATCAGATGATTATATCTTAATTATATTTTATTCTCTTCTTAATGCAAAATGTCTAAAAGTCACGATAAATGTACTTTGCCCATTCATATTATTATACTTTTATTATGTCTTTACGACTATTGTAACGTGGACGCGTGCAGATAACGAATTAAAATCTACGAGAGAGATTTCATTTTTACTGTATGTTAAACGCGTTTACCGCAGTACGATTTGTCTTCGCTGTGAAAGAAATTCCGATTGTCATTAAAAAATATTATCTTCGGGTCATAAAAAAATATAATGCGTTTTTAGTTTGTCAGTATTAGTTTACACTAATTCGTGGTCGAATTTTTCCGTGAAATATTAATTTTAAATTTTAATCAATTAATTACACCAGAATGAGCAGAAATCGAACGATTATAAACGCGTAATTACGATACGCGAAACACCTTAATAATTAACCAGCAGTGATAATATAATTATACTATAATAATGTAATCAACGCATTACGCATATAAACGTCTAAATTGTCTATCCAGTGTGCCATCTATAAACTAAATAACTAAATAACTGTGAATATCAATTTTTTTTTTTAATAAGGGTTGATTTAATAAAAAAAAAATTATTTTATTCGATACATTGTAATCTTTCTGTTTGTTTAGTGTGTTACTTATAATAACGATGACATTATATAATTTATATTTAAATAATATATTATTATATTAATAATTATTACAATAAAAAATAACGTTGTAAAACTAGCGTAATTTATTGTGCCATACATGTTGTATATTTTTTAAAAAATACAGTTTAATAGCAGCGTTTAATTTAAATATAACATTTCAGATGTTTACTGGAAAAAAAAATATCACCATGTGATGGATAGCTCGTTTTATTTATAATAATATTAATATTATATTATGATAATTATGTATGTATATATATAAATGTATATAAAGTTTTTGAAAAATACGAGTGGAATAAATGAATTCGATTTGTTATCCAATTAATACCGATATTGATATACCTACTCTCTATGATAAATACATTGTGCAATATTGTTTTCTGATTTATATTATTATTATTATTAACCAATTAACATGTGTAATTTAATTAGTCCCGATTTGTAATGTAGGATCTCTTTGTTTTGTGCACTACGGGTCAAATTAAATTTTTAAGTTGGAAATTAATCATTTTTCACTAAGAAAGTAAGAACAATAATCCTGTATATTATGTTAAATATATCAATAAACCAATATTGTTATTAAAACTTGAATTTTTTTTTTCCAGCAAATTTTTATACATCTGTTGTATTATTTAAAAATATGAAAACTACAGAACACGACAGTATAAAAAATAAAAATAAACAGTATCTATAAATGTTGTAATTATACATAATATTTTTCCTAACCTAACCTAACCTAACCCGTAATACAACATTTTGATGTTTAGAGAAAAATAAACTTTTAGGTATTTCGCACTAATTACGAGATGCTATATTTTAATAATATAAGCTTGAATTAAGGTAAGTGTAAAATATGCGTATTAATTATAATATATATTCGTATATTGTATGACTTACAATAAAATTTATACCGACAAACTAATAAAAAAAAAAATTCCAAGGACGCATTATAAAATTATAAATTATACGTGATCGCGTGTAAATATGTAAAACATTCTTGTCGTGCGATCATCGTCGGCCGGACGACATAAAACCGAAATACAAAATTGTACATACACAATATATATTCATATTCGTATAGGTGGAAATGATTAGTTTATAATACTATTAACTCGAGATTTTATTTCTAGGAGGATATATTTTTATCAAATTTCCTCCTCCCCGTTTATTACTATTTACCATAATGTTTATTTTTTCACTCACAAAAACGTTTTAAGAAGGAAATTGCTTAAAATATTAATTTGCTACGTATATACAATAAATACAAACAACATGTGTAATACGCGTATATGACGAACGTTAAAACGAATAATTGACGTAGCGTTACGTCAAAACTAATAAAATTAATATTTTTTTATTATATTTACAGAGAGGTTATATATAACCCAATAATCCTCCTATCTACGTATATATATAATATATACACACGTTATTATATCCGATTGTCGAATAAAACGCGCGCACAATGCAGTGTATAGCACGTTGATAAACGAGCTATCAAACGTCACGTCCCGAAAAATATTTTCTTCCGTTTTCTTTTCCCCCAAAAAGGAGTGTCGTGGTGTGGGAGGAGGACACGAGTCTGCAATTTTTAACGCTTCAAATTGTCGTCCTTTGTTGTGTCGACAAAAAGACGACCGTGCGTATAACACCGCATCACGCACGTCATAACATATAAAATATAATATGTCGTCTTTGCCTGGGTCGGTCTATGGACTGAGGAAGTTGGTTTCTGAGACGGAATGCGTGAAAAAGTATATAAGTATACAAGTATATATTTGTATTAATGTCATCGTATAATATGTATATACGTGTGTATACATATATGGAAGAAACGATGTAAAATAGCGGGAAAAAAACGAATACGATTTTCATAGTATGACGACTGCGTTTTCCAAAGGGCTAAGTCGCACCCGGGTGCGGTCAACTGACGGCGTTATGTAAAAATGATTGCCGTATCGAAGCTCGCGTTCGGTCCATTGTCGTCGCGGTGCGTGTGTGTATACACGCACCCTCGTCGACCGCGTGATGCATCGAATCCGGATGAACCGAATTGGCGGGGCTGCAAAGAGACGCGCGCGCGTTTTCACGTGATCGGAATTGAATATTTTCGGCGACAGTACGACGGTGAGAGATCGCAGCCCGCGGGGACGAAATGTCGTATAAAATAATAAATATGTATATATTATGTACTGATAGTGAACGTGCGCCATATACGCCGTGAATAGAATATCGTCTTTTGATTTGAATATTTGACTTGTGTGTATTATATATATATATATATAGGTACATGTATATGAATTTCATTAGGAAAATAGTAGACGTATATAATTTGGGCATGAATTGTGTAAGATAAAAATAAAGAATATATAAGACCACTGATATATTTTATAGATCATTTTTATGTTTATAATATATTATTATTGTAGGTTAGGTTAGGTTAACTTAAATATTATTACCGTGGTTATTTATAGAGTATAGGCGTGACGTTATATGTCGTCTGAATAAGGACGGACAGCGTTTCTATATTGTATATCTATATGTTGGGTCGTAATATATTTCACAGGGACAGGACTTTCTTCGACCGGAAGAATGTAGAAATCCGGTCATCGGAGGAAGAAAAAATCAAATCAGAACCTGCGCTATAAATATATGTATAGGTACGAGTATATTATATGGCAAAATAATATATTTCCTAAGGGTATAGGAGTGCAGTAATAACGTGGTATATGAGTGGTACCATTATTATGCTATGTTTTGATACTGCCTACATACTCGTATTATTATAAATTTAACATTAATCAATTATTATGTATTTATATATTATATCATTTATAATATTTTGTAGTTACCCCTATTATAGTTTAGTTATAAACGAAAAATAAATAAATATTACTTAGTACTAGTAAAAATAATATTAATATACTCGTACGTCGTACATCATATATAATATATTATAATTGACTCGTTGATTTTAGATTTTGAGCAAGGCAAGAAATGTATTAGTTTTACAATGATGTATTGATGTGTATCTTTTTTGTTTTTGTTTTTGTTTTTGTTTTTGTTTTTATGACAAATAAAAAATAATGCACAGATTTTCACGAATAGCATAATATGTTTCCGGCTGAAAAGTGGATGTAGTTGGTACTTTATTCAAATAATTTTTCGAATTTCTCAAAATTGACCCTGTCCCTATGCGATAGAAAAAACGAAGAAAAAATGACGAAAAACGGCATTTCTCACGAAAAATATTACTTAATAAGATATCAAAATATTAGAAAAACTCACGTCTCATTTTTTTTTTTTTATAGCTGTTTAAAGGTAATATTTTAAGTTTAAACAAAAATATTAGAATACATACAAATATTCGTATTTAATTATTTATTAATTATTTAATACTTTTATAATAAAAATCAATAGAAAAACAAAAAAAATTAGGAATATTTTTGAAAATTTTATTGAAGTATACTAATATAATATATCTTAAAGCATTTCATATATATATTAGTAGGATAAAAAGGCCGGTTCTGGATCCCCCCCGACCCTCTGCACCATCCACCTCCTCTCTACCTTACCATAGCAAAACACATAGCACCGCATTAGCACCGCCACATCCCTACCATAGCACCGCCCTATAGCACCGCCGCATCCCTACCATAGCACCGCATTAGCACCGCCGCAT
>JAIUCT010000011.1:4298642-4308800 GCA_021307375.1 Tetraneura akinire
AATAATAATAATAATAATAATAATAATAATAATAATAATAATAATAACAATAATAATAATAAGAAACGCGCGTTATTCGACTTCACCGTCGGATCTAGATCTATCCGTTCCGTGATCAATTTTCTTGCGCCAATTATCCGCCATGCGATTATTAATAAAGATATTATAAAAAAAAAAAAAAATAGTTTCACGCGTGGGGAAAATAATGATATACCCGTAAAAATCAATGTATCTACGTATAATACATTTTTTCTTTTCCTATGAAAATTTACATAAATCGTTTTAATTTTAATTACATATATTATGACGTGATCCGTTGTACAAGATTTGAAATAATGATTAAAAATCAATTTAAATTTAAAAATATTCGTCATAGTCTAGTTAAATTATTATAACTTAATATTTGTAGTATACCTACATTACAGGCCAATTATTGAGGACTGGTTAATCCACCATTATGAATATGTACTTATTATGTGCCTTATTTCTATTTATTTTTTGATAAATTTGTATATCATTGTGTTTCGTTGTATATATAATATATAGTACGTAATAATTATGAAATAATTTTATAAACTACAAACTTCAGCAATATTATAAATACTGATTTTAATGTAAAGTTCACGAATCACGAAGGAATATGCATAATATATATATATTTTATATTTTACGTGGGGAATTAAAAACCTTTGAATAGAACAATTTGATTGAAGTGGTCATCACAAGCAGTCATAATAATATCGTGTAATATTTCATATACAGATAAACTAAATTACACGTATTTACACGTAGGTACATTATTGTATTATATTACTACATATTAGAGACTTAACTCGAAAAGAATCATTGCATGTAATTATGAATACATAAATTGGAAATTTTGTGTTATTATATACCAGTATATTACAATAGTATTTTTCTTTTTAATTTGAATTTTTATTCACGTTCATTGCGTGTAACGTCACGTTACCCTTAATTTTCTAAACTATTAACCAGTGGTTGAAGTGCATTTCATTTCTATTTTTTTTATAATATATATACAATGTTTCATCGTATAGCTAATTTAATAAAGTAATAAACTCACACACGCATGAAAATATATACAGCGGTCTTTTCCTGACGACAACGTCCCCTCTGAAAGCCCTTGATTTGTGCAATGAACTGCGAAACTAATGTATACTTAATAATATGTACTTATCATTTGATGTCACGTGTTCTACTGCAAGGTTTTGTATTGAACGTGTTTATTTATATTACACAAATTCGTATAACTAGAATTCAGTTATGCGTCGACAGACGTTATAAATAATTTCAAAAACAATATTTGGTATATAGAAATTCAAATTTTGTATATACTTTTTTACGTGTGTAATATACACTGTGTACTATATATAGTGTTATACCAATATTAGATTTTATTTATTTCGCAAAAAAAAAAAAAAAAAAAAAACAGAAGAAGAAAAACTAATACTGCTGTGGAAGGGATACAAGTCAAAAGAGGAATATATATATGATAAATCATAATTACATTCGAGAAAACGATTTTAAGCGCGAAGTTAAATACGCGTTGATTAAAATATTTACATTCATACGGTCTCTACGTTAATATAAATGCCCATAAAACCACTAAATAAACCACAATTTGAACTGAGTGAATTAATATATTTTTGAGCTACAATAACATTTTCAAATTTGTTTCAAAATTTTTGTTAATTTTTTTTAATATATATTTATAAAATATTGAAAAATAACAAGAATCCATAGAAAAACTTTAAATATCAATTTTACACAAAAATTTCAACTTTAAACACATATAAAAAAAAATTAAGACATTAGATTTTTCTAATATTTTGGAACTCTATGTTAATCAACATGGCACATTTGAAAAAGTTGAGAACCACTGGTATATTATGGAAAAACGTTAAGAACCCCTGGTATATTATCGAAAAACGTTGAGAACCACTGGTATATATTTGAAAAAGTTGAGAACCACTGGTATCTTATCGAATAACGTTGAGAACCATTGGTTTAATTGTAATAGTATGCTTCAATAAAATTTTTAAATTTTTGTCTTTTTATTTATCATTATTGTAAATATATTATTATTAAGAAGAATGGATTCTTAGATTATCGATTACACTAAAAATATCAACTTTAAACAGAATAGTTGTAAAAAAAATTGAGATTTGTGATTTTTCTAATTTTTTAGTATAATTATATGTTAAGTAATATGTGAATATACTTCAGTAAATTTTCAGATCTTATAACCCAAAAATTGCCAATTTTATATCAAACATTATATAGATAAAAACTAGAACTTTAGGAAATATTAAAATAATTTGTGAAAAATTAATTTAACATTAAGATGAAGAACATATGTAAGAAAAAGTGATAAATATGTATGACGAACGCACGTAGGTTAGTGAGTATAAAGGCGAATACAATTAAGGACGTTTATTTTGAATAGTTATATTTGAATCTATAATGACTTTAATTAAGTGTATAAGCGTAAAATACATAACAAAGTTGACTAATTCACCAACAAAATATAGTATATATATAGTAAATTAAAAATTTTGATCCCGCAAACGAGGGGTTTTGAATATTCTTCCGGCGATGGTACACGCGATTCGCTACAATGATGATAACAAAAAGAAATTAACTCATAATTATCCCACCGTCGGTCCACGGCTATAAAGTCTAACAATGTGAATTAATTTTGTTTATGACTCTGGTCTGATTCTTATTGCTGCAGTATTCCTGCTTTGGAAATACAAAGGGTATATTATTTAAATCATTTAATTTACAAAATAATTAAGAAAAACTTAAAAATAAATAAGTTACTACACATATATACGTATATTATATATTATATTTGTATATAATTATTTATTAAAAACTCTATCTATATAATTCGACATAAGATATTATTGTAATTCAAGGTAATTATAATCTCACCAAAAACAAAAAAAAAAAAATCAATTATAATGTATCTAAATTATTGGTCAAATTGTTTTAAATTAAATAATTCACAATTCTAATATTTAATTATTTGTAAAAAAATACTTAAATGTTAATGGAAAAAAAGAAAAGTTGATACTGCTGTGGAAGGGAACAGGTCTGAAGTAAGATGTATTTGAGCTTCAATAAAATTTTCAAAATTTTATTTAACATCATTCTAAAATATTGAGATATAATAAGAAGAATTCATATAAATACCATAAATATCGATTTGATTAAAATTTCAACTTTAAACACCTATAAAAAAAATGTAAACATGAGATTTTTCCAATATTTTGGTAACACGTCAAACTATATACAAGGATGCTTTAATAAAATTTTCAGACATTACAACTCAAAATTACCAATTTTATTAAATTATTATATAGATAAAAACTACTATTTTAGGAAATATTTAAAGTTCTATATTTTATAGAAAAATTAACATAACGATTTCAAAATTTTATTGGGTATACATCATAGTACCTATTATGTGAACATCCAAAAAATATTCAAATTTCTAAAATTGCTTGAATTATCATAAAATATTGATATCGATTTCGTCAAAATTTCAATTTTTGTGAAAAGGCCGTATTTTTATCATTCTTCGGTAGTTTTTCTCACGGAATAAGTTCAATTTTGAGAAATTCGAAGAACAACCTAAATAAAGTACCAACTACATCCATTTTCCTACAGCAGGAAGCATAATACGAGTATATGTTATTCGTGATAATCGGAGCATTATTTCGAGTAGAAAAGATGATTACTGATTACATACATACAATATACAATACATAAAAAAAAGGACACACATCATCATTGTAACACCAATACATTTTTCGCTGTTCGCTCAAAATCTCTTTTTGTGTTCGCTTACATTTTGTTCGATATTTTTTTTAAATTTAAATATTATAAAACGTGCACGTATACTATAATATTTAATAATGTAGGGGAAATATTTATATAATATAATATATATAAATAGGGTTATCATCGAAGTACCTATACATATAAATATATGATATATTATACAATATTCGAACTAATAAAGTAATAAATGCCCACGTGTATGCGAATATTTAATATAATGTGAAAATAAGAATTCCGACCGCGTATAAATAACAGACGCGTCTGGTGAGAACGAACGGTTCGCGGAGAACATAATAATAATAATAATAATAATAATAATAATAATAATAATATATAATATTATATATTTTACGATACGGACGCTATTATGGACCGCGGTAAATCTAATATAATAAACTCGGACCGCAAACAGATTATAAACGGGATCGCGGATGTGCGGGCGACGAAACGCAATAAATACACCGCAGCATCGACGGTCCAGTTAACGGCTCTATAATAATATTATAATATATTACGTCATGTTTTCCCGTGATACCTAACCCGTATTATATACCTATACGTTATAATAATGATAATAATAATAATAATAATAATAATAATATAATACGTATACTGATGGCGAACATTTACATCGATCGCGGTCGAAGGAAACGCCGTCGCACATTTTTATTTATTTATTTTTTTTTCGCACAATGTACGTGTGCGTGTATTATATATAGGTACAACACGACTATCTTTAAATATATCTCCGTGTATATTTTATATTTGTATATACATATATACGTTATATGCAGCCGAGACGAGGGAGAGATCTCGAAAAATAAATAAAATAAAACTTTTTACGTTCGCGTGTCACCTCCCGCGATATTTATTATAATATTATATACAATATATATATATCTATATATATATATATATATAGATATAATAATGTCGATGTATAATAATAATAATATATAACGTTTTATATTTTTCTTTTCGGGAAGGACCGCTATAAATGTCTGCGGCGGGCGACTCGATAAAAATCGTAATTTCCTTTTTCTGACCACCGCCACAACACTTATCCTGTACAGCTCGGTTTATAATATAAGTTTTGGGGCGATACTGTTTTTTTTCCACTCCTACTTCTTCTTCTTCTTCTTCTTCATCTGTTATTGCCTTCTATATTATATATCTACATATATATATAGGTATGTATTCGATATACCGTTTGTGTGTTATCTGGGTAAAAATAAGTATATTACTATTGTATATAAAATATATATGCGTGTATAGGTTATATGGGGTAGGTATACATACACATACACCGTAATAATATATACTGCTACAATCTTAGACCCGTTGCCGACGTCACATCGAGTATACACTAAATAAATATATTATTTTTTTTATTATACAATATATACATATAGAGATAGATACGTTGTACTCTATAATTTACTTATATATATATATATATACGGTTAGGTCAGGTTAGGTTAGGTTAGGTTAGGTGACACGTTATATGGTACATGACACGTTGCAAGACTGTCTTTTTCTCGTATATATAATAATGTTATATACAACACAAATATTATATTTTTCATGTTAAGACTGATCGGTATACGTACGTACATATACGAGTCACAAATACAATACATATGTATACATTATACGATGTATTGAGAGACGTATATTCGAATGAGTAATCCCCTTCCCTCTTAAGCCGCGGTAATTTTATACATACGAGTAGATATATATTTAGTATAAATATATGTATAATATTATTGCCGTTTAGTTCTACTTTTTAATTAATTATTTGCCACACTGCTTTTGGGTGATAGTAAATTGTGCCCATGATGAGCACGTAGTAAAAAAAATATAGTAAATTTTAATTTTAATTTTGGATATAATAAATTACATTCATATAAGGACTCTCAATATTTTAGTAATTTTATATAACTCGTATATATATGAAATTATGAATATAATGGTCGAATTGTGTTCAATCTTCAATACGTAAATATTTATATTATTCATATTATATTATAGAAAGAGTTTCTTAGTTTTTCTCTAATTTTCTAATTATTCATTCTATAAATAACTCATTGTTTATATAAATATAAAAATATATGTTTTATGCATTGTTTTTTTTTTTTTTTTTTTAAATGAACTTTTAATTTTCAGAAATATAAAATAAAATAAATATAAATCATAATTATTATGAAAATTTACTTGACGAAAATAAAGGATATTAGTATTATTATATAAATTATTAGAAGGTTTGTGGGGAGGGGAAAAAATTTGTTATACCCGAATCGTACACCACGGAAACGCCCTTTCTCCCAACAGGGCTTCAACTTGCGTTTATTATATATTATATACTGATGCAATCTATATTTAATATTATTATAAATATGAATTTTCCTCGGATTCGTGGGAAACAGTATTTAATTCTCAGTCACTCGGTCCATCCTCTTACTCACTCTCTCTCACTCTCTCTCTCTCTCTCTATCTCTCTCTCTCTCTCTATCTCTCTCTCTCTCTCTATCTATCTCCTCTCACTCGTTTACTCGCGCAAACAAATGACGTCACAACAGTAATTAATAATTATTATATAATATATACAATATTATATATAATATAATCTCGTTGTTCGAGCATATTAACATCGAAAACGGAACAGTGCGTAAACATCGCGGTAATTGCCAAACTTTTGTTTTCAGCGTGGCGCGCGTATTAATGCGCGGGGATTTTCAAAAGTCTTTTCGCGCGCAGCATCCGCGATTCGCGAAGATTGAACGTTTCCGTCGTCTCGCGTTTACACTCCCCGGGCACGAGGTTATAATATCATATCGCGCGAACGTTTCCTCTACTCGTAATAATAATAATAATAATAATAATAATAATAATAATAATAATAATAATAATAATAATGAATATAATCGCATATATACGTATAATAATACGAACGACCCGCGTGATAAATATACGTTTATATTACACGGTAACACGTTATCTGCATACACGGTTACAAAATCGCAGCGTTCCTCGCCATCATAATATAGAGAAGAAGCGCGAGAGGACGAGCCGACGGACGCGTAGTCGCGCGATTTCCAAGTCGAATCGCTGAGGTTATCTTTACAGTTTATACGCAACACGTGCGGCGATATATATAATTATATAGGTAGGTATAATATGCGACCGAAGGGGTTAAGTATTCGGCAATGATAATAACAATATCACAAGTTTATAATTAACAATAAATAAAATACGTCGTATAACATACCTAAGTGCTGTATAATCGTAATCGTTATAATATATAGACATTAATTAATTATCTATATTATATTATTTAGATACCGTATTATAATACGAAGCTATAAAGACATAAATGATTTCCTAGTGACTTTACATATACAAATCGAGATCCTAAACTCACAATTTAGACGTTATTAGGAGTGATGAGGGGGATTTGTTTAGATTGTAATATTATCTTATTAATTTATTATAATATAATATGTACCTATATAGCGACTATTCCGCTGATTACCGAAATGTCTCACCCGCGGAGTCTAAGTCGGATTCAAGTTGTCATTTAGAAATGGAATCCCCCTAGTCCATGGATCTCCTCAGTAACGGGTTTACGTAATATAATTATATACGAAGTAAATTTTCCCAACTACATAAATCCTATCTATAAATCTAGATATTAATTTTGCTCCTGCGGATAGCATATGTATGCAATATACATACATAATAAAATAGAAATTCACTATGAAAGTTTACACGCTATATTAGTCACGTTATATTAGGATTTACGTGTAAATATTATTATTATTAACATTATTAGCATTGATTATAGAATAGACTATAATACGTATAATAATTTTAAGTCATATACAACTTTACATTACCAATGACACCACATTCTTTGATATATTTAGTATATGATGATATTTTCTTTACGTATTCAGGTATCAGATTGTACGTTTTATATTATAGACAATTAGGCATTGTAACGTGTTTCAATTCTCGTTATGTATTTTTTTTAGATACCATTTCAAATAATTGTCAATACGATAAGCCAATCGTTAAATCGTTAAATATCCATCAAATCCACCAATGAGTATTACAAAATAATCGATGATAACAGATATTAATTTGGAAGTTTAATCAACGTCAGACATTTTTAATAGTTGATATAATACTAACATTTTGTATTTACTTTTACATATCATCTTTTTATATAAGATACTCCCATCTCAAATACTATATTTTAATATAATAATTATATTAATAAATATGACACCATAAAGTTATCTTATTTAATTAGTTGATGAAATTCATAATTTTTTTATTTTTTAGATTTTGAGCGAAGCGAAGAATGTATTGGTTTTATAATGACGCGTGTCTTTTTATTTTTTGTTATGTATGTAAAACAGTAGGTAAACACTTTTTCGACCCGAAGTTCCGAAATAATGATCCGATTTTCACGAATAGCATATGACGATTATGATGGAAAATTGGATATAGATGATACTTATTATTTATGTAATTTTTTGAATTTCTTAAAATAAACCATATGCAATAGGAAAAACTACAAAAAAAAAAAAAAAAATGAAAAAAAAAAAATACATTATTCACTTTAAGAATTCATATATTTAAGGATGTTATTATTATTTATCAATATTATAAATCATTACATTCGAAAAACGATTCTGAGTGAAATTCAGTCAAATAATACGAGTATAATATGTATTGATTGAAATTTTTTAATTTTTATTAAAAAAATTTAGAACAAATAGATATTCATCTACATTTAGATTTAAATATATGAGTTCTAAAATTTCATTACATAATATATAAAATATCAATAAAATCTTCAATATAAAATCCCATAAAATCCCTAAAGAAATCCCCTGAATACCTATAATATAGTGATGTAAAATTACTAAAATAATTTTTTTGGAGAATATTCTCTAAATAGAGAATTTTAAGTGATTTTATATTTTATCTGGTTTTATCGATTTATTAATAGCGTATGTTAAACAATTTTTTTCTGAAATTATATTTTTGAATATTGGATCTCACAAATACGTCTATTCAGAGCATACCCCGTTAATAGTTTATTTTATTACCGTTTAAACTTGATAATGTCAATACCTACTTGTTATTTGTCGATTTTTTTATTTTTATGAATATTGATTTTGCATACAGTCTAATTATAGCGTATACGTTGTACGTTGTACAAGAAAATAAAAAAATATATAATAAAAAAAAAATTTCCAGTACATTTACATATTTCAATCATTAATGATTTACCAAAGTCCAAGGATATCCAGACCCAAATTATTTAAAATAGCAATATTAACTATAATTTCACAATTTCGAGAATATTCTCTTCGGTAATAATGTCTATGAGAGTATTCTCAAGAATATTCTCGTTCTGAATATTAGATAATATTATTATAGTATTTATATCTTGTTATTGTACTTATATATTTGCATATTTTCGAAAGTATGTACCTCATATATTTTTTATATAGTATAACAAATATTCTATATATATATTGAAAGTGCGTGAAAATAATATAGTAATCATTTATCATATTGTTATTACGTTCAGCGCGCGAGACAGATTTTAGTTTTTAGGGCCTTAAACATAATAATAATCATACTAATAAATATTAAATAGCTCTATGAAAATATCTTATTTTATGCACTATAATCTATACAATAATTAATTATTATCTAATATAACACATTATTATGACGTGTTGGTCGTAATTATATTATTTCATTTTACACAATACTATTTTTAATAACAATAGTCGATAATATTCCGGAGGGGTAAAATAAAAATTCGAGGGGGTAATACCTCCACGGTCACCCCCCTGAAATAAACACTGATTGCATTTAATTTATCACTAAATGTTTAGAATATATAGTATATGATAATAATTTATTTTTATATTTATTTTTATATAGGTACTTCATAGTTCATATATTTTTTTAATCAATTAGTGAAGTACCAATAGTGACAAGTACAAAGTACTATAAGATTTGGGTATTTATAAGTGATGACTCATTTAGGGGTTTTATGGACATTTATACTGAATGTAGAGAGTGATAAATATAAAAATTGTAATCAATACATTATCTGTTATTATATATATATATTACGTATCTGATGGACTATGTTCAAAATCGTATTTTCTAATGTAATGAACTAATGATTATCATTGCATTCAAATTTTAATCAAAATTAAACACTATCTCAGGCACGTATCTAGACCGTGGTTTTTT
>JAIUCT010000011.1:4308900-4335848 GCA_021307375.1 Tetraneura akinire
TATCTAGACCGTGGTTTTTTCTTTGGGGGGGGGGGGCGATTTTTTTTATAAATATATCTATATCATAAGTTGAATACTCATATATTTATACTTTATATACAATTAAAATAAATACACATAAACTATAATATGTCTAAACTGTATGTTTATATGTTTTATTATTTTCCATATAAAGAGAGATATTTAAAGTTACACTCCCTTGATCAGTGATTACGAGCCGCCACTGATATTATTATATTATGTTACAAATATATATCTAGACTTATTCAGGTATTCAATTTCACTGTAACGTAAAAAGAGTTAATTTACAAAATTATTGCGATATTTCTATTAAAAGTAAATTACCTAATTATTGAATTTTGTATAATATTATACGGTCCTTGGGGGGGGGGCGATCGCCCCTATCGCCCCCTTAAATACGTGCCTGCACTATCTCCTTTAGACTTGTATTCCTTCCATAACAATATCAGCTCTTCTCTTTTAATATCAGATACAGATGACTTATAAAGCTATTTAATATTTATTAGTATGATTATATTGTGTTTAAGGCCCTAAAAACTAAAATCTGTCTCGCTGAACGTAATAACAATATAAGAAATGATTACTCTATTATTTTTACGCACTTTCAATATATATATAGAATATTTGTTATACTATATAATAAACATATTGAGGTACATACTTTCGAAAATATGCAAATATATAAGTACAATAATAAGATATAAATACTATGTGTATGTATATAGTATGCGAAACGTACGTTTTTTTTTTCATCCGGCGACAATGAGACTCGTTATTATTATTCTCAGCTCGGTAAATTGTGTAAAATATTGTTGCTTAGCCTTATAATTTATATAATGTTTCGCGCGAACACGAATCTAATTACGCCGGCGATTTACTCTCGCGGAACGCTTCGTATTTCATTATTCGATAATAATAATAATAATAATAATAATAATAATAATAATAATAATAATAATATACCGTCGCTCCACAACTTCTCGTGCTATTACCATAATTTCTTATATATTTATATATAGAATGTGTTTTTACTTTTTATTATATTATCACTTATTTTTTTTTTAGTGAACGTTTTGCGCGCGTTCAAACTATACATAATATATATATATATATATATGCGCGCGCACGTTGGCAAAAAATTATACGCTTCATTCTGTGCACATTATAAAATATTATATACAATTATATACATAAATAAAACTCTGCGCTATTGCGGGACATACGCCTAAGTAATACGAACACCAGCGAGAGAGGTGAGCGATGATGAAACGATGAAAAGTAAAACCCCGACCAAAAAAACTCCGCGAGCGGGAAAAAATAAACGTAAAATGCAAATTAACCTAAAAGAACTTACCACCGGTCACATTGTTTGAGAATAACATTGTTCGCGTGAATACGATATACGCATATATATATATATATATATAAATATTATATAAATCACAGAGCAGACAGCGAAGTGTTCCTCTGCAATTAGAAGGGCTATTGTCGCGGACCGCGGGCACAGCATCCCCTTCACGTTCACCATCGTGCCGATAACAAAACATGAAAATAAAAAAATACGCGGCGAAAACTAAATTTAATTTGTTAATCCTTATACTCGTATCCTACACTTTTCGCTCGCGAAATGCAAGCTGTGTAGAACGCGTTGTGTTTTATCATGGCGACCTTTTTTACTTGTAAGAAAACGACAACTGTGATACATAATGGATTAATGATAGTACCACAAATAATAATTTCTAATTTTTATATTATAAAAACTTATTTTAATTTTTTATAATTAAAATTGTTTCTTAAATCTTAAGGTACGGTTGCAGATGACCCCATCATACATGATACAGCCTGCCTATAGCAAAGACACAAGTGCACATTTGTATTTTTCGTAGTGCACATTTGAGATTTTGTAGTTTTCGTCAGTTTTTGAAATTCTCAAAATTGACCCCATGCGTCAAAAAAAAAAAACGACGAAAAAATGATGATATAACGTCATTTTTCCTTCGACAAATTTGATTCATCATGATTATAATAGTAACCAAAGTGATAAACTGATAATATAATTATTGCTGTAGCTAATAGCAATCAAAATAATAATATTATTGATACTAATAGTAACAATAAACAAAAATTTTCATCGTTAAATCTCATAATAAATGTTTGAGCGCCATCCAGGGTTGGGCCCATTACTTTTTAACTTAACCGAAAAAGAAAGAAACATAGTGAAGTTTGTAATATGATATTACTATATTAGTATATTACATTCTTTATAATATAAAAAATTGTATAATAAAACATATATTTTCAATTATATGTATATTATTATGTCCTGTGTCCTGTGTCCTGTGTCCTGTGTCCTGTGTCCGGTGTCCCCTACCTCACCCTGGTAGTCTAGGTAGCTGGTTGCTTGCTCAACACAATCTACAATTGTGTTCACCGACGATTACGACGACATATAGCAAGTTCATAGATGAGTATATTATAGTAGGTATTATATTTAAACTAGTTCGTGTAGCATAGTTTCATAATCACTATGATTTGAAGTGTACACCCTTACCATACCCTGATGAATTAAATACCAGATTGTATCTAGTTGTATGATACTCCATACAGTAAATATATATATTTCATTATCTAAAAACTACTAAAATATCAAAATACTAGAATATATTGAAGAGACTTCTTATTCATTCTTTCTTAATAGTATTGCCAGCTAACACTGAGTTTGACATCATTGCTAACTCTAACTTTGCCATCGTATTTATTACAATATTCATTTCGGTATGAAAGAGAATTAAAAGTGAGATAAAGCACAAGGAATTTTATTATAACCAAACCTGTGTAGAGCGAATCAAAAAAATAAAAAGGTGTCTAACTTGCATACCACCAAACAAAAAGTATTAATACATTCAATATTTTCATTTACTTTACATAAGAATACGCCTGTTTCTTTGTCTAATTTTTTGTATACCTTTCATTATTGTAAAACAAATTTCTTATAGATTCGAATTCATCATAAAATTATAATGTAAACAGGAATGAAACTTATTGCAGTGTACATGCAATTTCCTATTTAGACAATCAAGGTGGTATTCATTTAACTCGACATTTATAAAGAGCACAATGAATCACCTTAGCGGCCAAAAGAAGAGATTGCTGCTTGTTTTTTCTTCTTCTCATGTTATGAGATAGCTAACTCTAAGTTTGCCATGGTTGTTATTACAATATATATATATGCAATTTCCTATTTAAACCCCCAAATTGTTCCCCATCATACTCTACACTGAAGAAGTAGTAAAATGGGGAAATATATGAGGGTGCAAAGAGGAAATTGCTTCTTGTTTCGTCTTCCTCTCTTATGTCCCTCATCATGGACAATATTGATTGGGTGAACTATGCTATGCTTCATCTTCCTGCGTCTGCCTCATACCTATATATAGTGAGGAAAAAGTAGCTTCTTCAACACAAAAGAGTAATTTAAATATATAATAGTAAAGCTACATAATGCTCTCCACTTAAGCTCTCCACTCATGCTTGCCACTTATGCTACAAATATAATAAAACAGCAACAACTTTACTTTTGTAAAAATAGTAATAATTTTATATGTTATGGTTGCTTGCTCAACATAATCTGCAATCGTGTTCATCAACGTTTAATTATATTTTAATAGCAATGTATTTTTAATAGCATATAAAACATAGAATCTCCAGAGTCGATAATATTATCAGCGATCATTTTTTATTGTCTATTTTCCGTAGGCGCAACTAGAAATCAAATCTTGGGGGTGCTTAAGCTCCAAGTAGTTTTGCAAATCATGAATACCCCCCCCCCTTTACACAAAACAAAAATATTTGCTTATTATTACACAATAATTGAAAATAGGAACAAAAACCTTAAAAGGGAAATATTTAAATTTATTTCATCAAAATTTTAGTTTGCTTGTAAAATGAAGTATTTTCTTCATTTTTGTTGGTATTTAAGATTGCTTAGGCATAATTTTGAGAAATTCTATAAACGACCTAAATAAAATAACATAAAATATACGTATAAAATTATACGTATGTAAAAATATCATATTGAAATTAAATTATGTAGGTATTAAATTTTGAATGAAATATACATTAAATTGTGTTTATTATACATTTATTTATTATTATCAGGGTTCGGGACTTAAAGCACTTAAAATCATCAAAATAAGCGCTTATAAAAGCGCCTAAAATCTTCAAAATAAGCATTCAAATAAGCACTTCAAAACATTAAAATAAAAAGTAAGATGCTAAAATTTTACTGAAAGTAATAAAATTTATTACTAAATTTTAGTAATAAAAAAAAATTTTGTCTAAAACTGCAAATTTTGTAGATAAATATAAAAACTTTATAATATAATTTTTTTTTCATATTAAAATTACAAATTTAATAATTAAATAATAGGTAATCTACTATTATTGTGTTTCTTATTATATGTCAGGAATTAATACGAGTATTTATAGTTTGTTTATCTAAAATAAAACGTAATTAAATTATTACAGTGTTAGAATAATTTAATTACCCGTATCTACATAATGTGACTACAATAAGTACATAACGTTAAAAATAAAATAAGAAAATTAATAAATTAAGAGAATACTATTTGGGTACAATACATATTATATTGATGCACAATGGTAAAATTATTTTTAGTTTCAATTTTTTTTTATATTGCCAACAAACATTAAAAAAAAATCCCAAATTTTTAGTATCATGCGTTGTTAAATTGGAAATATGCAATTAAAATAAGAAAAGAGCGTGAAAAAGCATTTTTCGAATAAATCATTGAAATAAGCAAAAAAAAGCACTTTCAAATTTCATATTTGTAATTGTTGCAACGTGACATAAATTTCCATAACACTCTGCTAGATTTAATGTCAATCTAAAAAAATAAGCAAATGCTTTAAGTCCCGAACCCTGATTATTATGCATCATTATTATTTATTACAAAAAATAATTGAGTCAGCATATTGATAAATTTAGTCGCCTTTATTGATTTATTCTTCGTGACGGTACTAATATAGGTAGATATATCGTTTATGTAATACAGTCCATATTATATTATTAAAAGTAATTAATGGATAAAAAAAAAAAGTAAAAATTATAAATTCGTATACGTAAACTGTATATAAACGCGCGTTTTATTTTAGACATTATACGTGTCGGTGCGTCGTATTATATTGCCAAGAGCGAGTGCATCATCATCATCATCATCATCATCATCATCATCATCATCATCATCGCATTCATTCCCCATCGTCTACGAAACATTAGTCACTATAAATATTATTATATTATAAATATTATTGCAGTTTTCCGCCGCCATCGCGCGACATTCGGTCGACCGTAGCCGTTTCAATTTTCTACGCGTTTCACGTCCAATTAAATCGAAGTGTACTCGCGTTATAATGTATAACATAGAAATTTGAGTGCGCACGTCATTTATTTATTTATACTTAATAATAATATAATATTGTATCCGTTCGGGTCAACAAAAACGGTCGACGATGGGCCTCGGGCGTAACGGTAATCTGCGGCGCCGCCCTCCCCGGGAGCGAGTAATAATTTTCCGCCACTTTGCGCTCAAATCGAAAGCCATACGCGCGATAATGAGATTCTCACCAACGCTCTGAGACTACACCTATACATATTTATTTATTTATATAATATATATATATCGTATTATTATTATTATTATTTACTGGAAACATCCGTACATCGCGCACGAATACACACGTTATTATATTTCACATCGTCGAGAATTTTATTTTTATATTAAAAAAATTATATTTTGCGACGTTTTAATAATTTAGAATAATAACCATATACCTCGTAGAATATTCTTTAACTTCGTCTCTCATTTTCTCCCTTAGATACACATAGTCGAATAAGCGTAACTATAGGTTTTTGAACGAAGGGGGAATTATTTATTATTATTATTATTATTATTATTATTATTATTATTATTATTATTATTATTATTATTATTATTATTATTATTATTATTATTATTATTATTATTATTATTATTATTATTATTATTATTATTATTATTATTATTATTATTATTATTATTATTATTATTAAAATTTTAGAAATTATTATTAAAATCATTAAAAATAGTTTGAGAACAACAATTATTTCTCAGGGCCGCTTAGAACAATCATTGATTATTTCTTGCGAATCTGATATTGATGTAGATCATAACGAAGTTAGGTATTAATGACTTTGACAGTACCTACTACATCTGTATTATTTAATATAATTTTGTAATTTTACTTACTTAAATCTTTTATTTAAAAAAATTAAAATTAAAATTTTTTTGTCTTGTGTTACTTTTTAAAATTTAAAACATTTTCTGATTTTTGCAATTTATATTAATATTTGATTTGATGATAGTCGATAAAAAATGATCCCAGATAATATTTTCGACCTCAGAAGATACCATGTTTTATATGATAATAAAAATACATTGATATTGCATATAATTAAATATTAGTGAACACAATTGTAGATTGTGTTGAGCAAGCAACCATAAAATATAAAATATAATAATTAATAATAATATAAATAAATATTAAAAAATATTAAATAATATAAAATATAAAATATATAAAATTATATAAATATAATAAAAATACATTGATATTGCATATAATTAAATATTAGTGAACACAATTGTAGATTGTGTTGAGCAAGCAACCATAAAATATAAATTTATTTTTATTCTTAAAAAAGTACAGAAGTTTTTATATTATATTTGTTGCATAAGTGGAGAGGTTAGGTAACTTCACTATTATATATATAATTTTCTCTTTTGTGTTGAAGAAGCTACTTTCTCCTCTCTCTCTATATATATGAGGCAGTAGTCGCAAGAGAAAAAGCATGCCATAGCTCGCACAAGGCACAACCTAATGGACTATAGCTATCTAGTCCATTAGAACATAAGAGAGGAAGAAGAAACAAGAAGCAATTTCCTCTTTGGAGCCTGCTCTTTTTCCTCTTTACGCGCTTTCAATTGTGGAGTAAAGAGGAAGAAGGGCGGGCTTTAAATCGGAAATAGCATGGACACAAGAGTAAGAAAAATCAAGCAGCAATCTCCAATTCGCACCATCAGAAAATTTTTCATTCTACTAATTCTTCAATGGTTAGTATAATGAGGAATTTCTTGAGGGCTTAAATAGTTAATTGCATATTATAATATATTATTATAACTACAATGGCAAACATAGAGTTAGCAATAATGTTAAGCCTTAAGCTCAGTGTAAGCTGAAAGCATTTTTATCTATAAAACTATCAAGAAATAGAAACATGAAGGCACTTCAAATACTTCAATATATTCTAAAATGTCATATTAATATTATTGATAATATTATTAATATTATTAAATGATTTAGTATTTTGATATTTTAAGAGTTTTTAGACAATGAAATACTTATATATTTATTCACTGTATGGAGTATCAAACAACCAGATATATCTGGTATTTAATTAAAAAATGTAAAGTATGAATTTATATTTCGTCATCGTGATCACGTAACTAAGCCACATGACCTAGTTTAAATATAATGTTATAATATACGCTCCGCCCATATGAACTTGCTATAAGTCGTCGTAGTCGTCGGTGAACACAATTGTAGATTGTGTTGAGCAAGCAACCAGCTATCTAGACCAACTGGGTGAGGTAGGTGATAGTGTGACACATGACATACCTATGCATATATTTCAAAATATATGTTTTATCTAATTATTCATAGTTTAAATTATGTAATATCATATTATTAATTTCACAATGTTTTTACTTTTTCAAAAATAAAGTTACGAGAACTCACAGTTCAACATAATTATTATTAACTGATTACAAAAAATATTATTGGTTGATATATAATATTCTAATCTCCCGCCCATTATTAAAACGGCTATAAAAAAAAATTGTGACTTGGGATTTTTCTAATATTTTAGTATGATGTTAAGTAATATGTAAGTATACTTCAGTAAAATTTTCAGACAATAATACCCAAAATTGACAATTTTATCACACATTATATACCTAAAAACGTGAATTTTACGAAATATTTAAAGTCCTATATTTTGGAGAAAAATTAATGTAACGGTTCCAAAATTATACCACATATATATAGTAGCTATGTAAACATCCAAAAAAAAATTTCAGGTCTCTATCTTAAAAATTGCCTGAGTTATCATGAAATATAGAAATCGAATTCGTCGAAATTTCATTTTTCGTGAAAAATGCCGTTTTTTCGTCATTTTTTCGCCGTTTTTTCTACCGCATAGCGTCAATTTTGAGAAATTATAAAGTGACCTAAGTAAAGTACCAAGAGCATCCACTATGCTATCGGAAACATACCCTATTCGTGAAAATCGGAGCATTATTTCGGGTAGTATTTTTGTACACAGACATAAAAAAAAAAACAAAAAAAAAAAAAAACAAAAAAAAATCACACATCATTGTAAAACCAATACATTCTTCGCTTCGCTCAGAATCTAAAATATAATACGAGTATATTACGATTTACGAACTACCTATAGGTAGGTAGGTACTATGTTTTTTCATTTCCAAAAGTAAAGTTACCAGAACTTTCGTAAACCAGCAGCAATCTCTTCTGTGCGCCTCCAAGTAGTTCCCCATTCTACTATTTCTTCATTGTTAAATATAATGATTAATGGGGAATTTCTTGAGGTCTTAAATAGTTAATGGCATATAATATATTATAATAACTTAAGAGTTATCAATGATGTCAAGCTCAGTTCTAGGTGAAAACTTTTTTTATTTACAATAGGTACCTACTATCAAGAAAGAAAGAAAAAGGCTTTTAAATATATTCTAAAATCTCATATTACTATTCTTGATAATTATTAAATGATTTAGTATTTTGATATTTTAAGAGTTTTTAGACAATGAAATACCTACCTATATATTTATTCACTGTATGGAGTATCAAACAACCAGATATATCTGGTATTTAATTAAAGAATGTAAAGTATGAATTTATATTTCGTCATCGTAATTACGTAACTAAGCCACATGACCTAGTTTAAATATAATGTTATAATATACGCTCCGCTCCGCCCATATGAACTTGCTATATGTCGTCGTAGTCGTCGATGAACACAATTGTAAATTGTGTTGAGCAAGCAACCAGCTACCTACAGTGTCAGTGGCATTAAGCGCCCTGGAGCAACATATTACTAGCGCCCCCTCCCAATCAAGAAATTTTTATATTTTATATAAATATTTAATAATTTATATTTCAAAATTTAAATAAATAATATTATTATTAGGTATTATTGAGTATTTTTTGTAAATACTAGATATAAATTTATTTAAAATACTTATTAATATACTTCAACAAATAAATATTTAAAAAAAGCAAGGGTAGGGATACTCCTCCAGCAGGGATATAGGTGTGCAAATCATACGGTTTAATTTTAATTAAAATTTAAATGCAATGATAAACCATTGCATTCGAAAAAACGATTCTGAGCGAAGTTCAGTCAGATAACGTAAGTACCTATTGATTAAAATTTTGACATTTTTAATTAAATGTTTAAAACGCAAAATTTTATCACATATATAGGGACCATATAGGTACACATATGACATATAGTAGGTACATAACTGAACCCCCTATAAAATTTTCAAGTCTTTAAGTTCAATAGAAATGCTCAAAAAATCCCTGTCCCATATCATAAAAAATTTTGTCAATTTTATTTATCATTATTGTAAAATATTGAAATATAATAGGAAGAATACATATAAATGTCGCATCCACTTGGTGAAATCGTGAATTTCATGAAATTCTATCAAATCGTGTAAGTCATTTTTAAGTTCATGAAATGAACACAAATTTTATCCATTTTATGAAATGGAAACCTTCATTTTACACTTTGTGTAATTTTTTTATAAAATTACACTTTAAGATTATTTTTTGCAGGAATTGAATTATTTAAATAAATGATTAAAAGTAAATTATTAGTAAACGTTGTATTTGTATTAATAAATCGGTTAAATGTAAATATGTAATGTAATAGTCGTTGTCATAAATCCTTAAATTATCATAATAATTAATAATTAAATAATTAAATATAAAAAATATAATATTTACTTTATCACATATTTGCATTTACTTTTAATCATTTATTTAAATAATTCAATTCCTGCAAAAAATAATCTTAAAGTGTAATTTTATAAAAAAAATTACACAAAGTGTAAAATGAAGGTTGCCATTTCATGAAATGGATAAAATTTGTGTTCATTTCATGAACTTAAAAATGACTTACAAGATTTGATGGAATTTCATGAAATGGATATCCATTTCATCAAATTCACGATTTCACCAAGTGGATGCGACATAAATACTTTAAATATTAATTTTACTGAAATTTCAACTTTAAACACCTATAAAAAAATAAAATGAGTCTTGAGATTTTCCTACATTTCTGGAAATTCATTATTATACATAAATAAATCAGGATAATATTTATATTTATATTAATTATATATTCGATTATTGCAATCCCATGCCGCTTTTACACCCGTATGAAATCGTTTATAATCTTCATTTTATAATAATAATTTATTATTATATCAATATTCCAGATAAAATTGAAAATAGAAAAGATTTCAGTTTTGTGTAATGGTAAACCATAATCATTTTGATTTTGTCGTTTAATGTTTGGTAAAAATTATAAAAAAGAAAATACATTATGTACAAGTATGTAACTTTAATCTTCAAACAAAACATAACACATGGGTACACACAGCACATAACTGCCATTCACCGTATATATATATAAATTATGATAATTCGTGTATTACAATGAAATTATTCATAAATTAGAATCATGATGCAAATGTTAATTTTTGCTGTTTTTCTCTGCTTCCACCACTGATGTTGTCGTCAAAGTCTGCTACTTGAACATTCTGATCAACCATTTTCTTGTGTGAAAAAATTGTATGTCTGTATAGAAAATGTTCAAAACATTTAAACAATATTAGAAACATTGTAATATTGATAAATCATGAATAGTCAAATAAAATTAAAATATCTGCAAACAATTACATTTGTGCATATCGGTCTATATCAGTTTGGGTTAGAGATGGTATGGTCATTTTTAATGCGTTCTGAAAATCGTCCGCTGTAATTATTGGCTTACGTAATATATTATCTTGCTATAATAACAAAATAACAATCACAATTAATTAAACATAACGATCTCTCATTCAATTAAAAAAAAAAATTAATTTCAAAAATTATTTATCTGTGAAATATAAATTAAATAGGTATAACATTTTTTATATGTTTTCTATGTATTTATTACCTACTTATCTAATATAATATGATGTGTATTATAATATTATGTACATACTCATACTATGTGCATATTAAATAGTATTTAACCTTTGTATTTGTTTTGTTATTTCGCCTATTAAATTTATACGTGTAATATGTTTGATTGTTAGGAAAATAGGTAGTTTTAAAGGGAAGGTTTTAGTGTTGGTTATTTTTTTTAACCCCCCCCCCCTGAGAAAATTTGAATGTACACCACTGTTAGTACCTATATTGTATTGGTTTTATAATCTAAGAATTGATTGGGTATCGGTATTTTTAATCAATGTTTATTGAACAAAAAAAAAAATAAAAAATTGTTTTGTATTAAAAATTGAAAATTACATCAACAATTGAGAACGAATACTAATATCATTTAAATTATCATATAAGTACTGTACAATAAAATATTGTCAATGTATTATAGTAGAATAATAATTAAAACTAAAAAATCAATACATTTGGTACATAAATCCAAAAACCAAATGCCTATTAAAAAAAAAATGTATTGTACAGAAATAATATTTACAAATAGTAAATAAATAAATGCTCATTTTCATTAAACCAATGACCAATAGCAACAGGTCAATGCTTAACACTTTTAATGGACAATTGATATATGAATTTTTTTAAAGTAACATTGGAATATAGTTTTATTATTATAGTTTTTTAATAACATTTATTTCAAACAGACAAATATTAATAATTTTAAATAATAATATTAGGTGCACCTATATTTTTAAATATCACAATAAAATTGGAAATGGTACTTTTTAGCATAAATTATACACAATCAATTAATTGTCACAATCAGTTATTCTCAGCTACAGTGATCACACAATTTTGATATTAATGAATATATTAACATTTATAAATTTATTATTACTACTATTACATTTGGCCATTTGGGTAATGTACATACTATGAATAACCACAACTTATTGTCTTATTGGTATTTACTATTTAATGAATAGAAAGACTAAATATGAGGTACTATTAATGTTATTGTATGTTTTTTCTAGGATAAATTCAAATTTATCATCAAGACTCTAGATTTTTTAATCTAGATAATTATAATATATAATATATTATAATTAAAATTTATACTTACTTCAGATGATAATGAATCATATTCTTCTGAAAAATAAAAAATATATAATTAACATTACTATTCAAATTCAAATTTTATTTAAAATAAATACATAAATAAATTTATGACAAAAATTCAGCGATATTCGAGGAAACAGTATTTTTGACAGTTTTGTTTTCAAGTACTTCATGATAACTCAGAAACTATTGAACTTAAAAACTTCAAAATTTTAATGGATATTAACATAATTATTTTACATACATATTTTGTAGATTTAATTTAATTTTTTTTTTTAAGACAGATACGGACAATTTTTTTATGCCATTAAAGGCTTAATATGTGTATAATTTATAACACCTTCATTATTCTAAAATATGTACATAATGAAAAAAATTCCTTTTATAAAATAATATTTTAATATATACCTAAATAAAAAACTAAACATTGAAATTATTAATGAAAATATTACCATAATATTTAGACATATACAGTAAAATAGTGGAGCGTATTATACGGTGTATAACTTTTCAACTTTTACTCTAAAATGATTTTTGTTACGCAGGTATTTGATATATTTCAAATTATTATAAAGTTAAATATTATATCAAGGTAATCATTATATTCTTTGAATGACTTGTATAGTAATAAAATATATACCAATATATTAGATTTTGTTATTAACGTAACCTGGAAATAAATTATAAGCTAATAACAATCAATTAATAATAATAAATATTATAAATATTCTATTCGAAAACAAATCCTACATAAACGATTGGAACGAATTACTGTGATATTGGGTATTTAGGTGACTCATTTAAGGATTTTATGATAAATTATTTATATTGAATGTAAAGACTGATAAATGTAAAAAATTTAATTAGTACATACAGGTATATTCATGGGTGTAGTTTGATAAAATTTTCTAGGGGGGCTATTGTCCCAAGATTTATATTTTTTAAACTAACTAATTAATCGGTGGTAATGTCATTTTATTTTAGAGAAATAAATAATAAATATAAAAAAAATAATTTATATTTTACATTTTATATTTTATTATAATCATAGGCGTGCATATGGGGTGTGCAGGGTGTGCAGCTGCATATCCTGCAAAAAATTTGAACTATTTTAAATTTATAATTTGTTTACAAATATTATATTTATATTTTATTTTACGTGTACATTTGTGTATACTAAATACATTTTTTAAATGTTAAAATATACAAATATTATCTATAATGTGTCTTTATCATGAAAAAGGCCGTAGTATTATTATCATGATGTATAGTATATATTTTTATCCTTAGATAGTTAGTTCATAGTTTCATACGACATACGTATACTGTACCTATTATAACACGGTTAAAGATAATCGTGCTGAATAATATTGCCTAAGTTTTTATCATTTGATTATTATATTTATAAATAGACTTTTTAATAGATCTACGATATTATGCAACGAATTAATATGCAATGAGTTGATATTATTCCATGTAAAAAATTTGGCTGATATAATTTTTTCTTCAATTTAGTGTGTTTAACATTTTTCTGATTATCTTAAATTAGCTTAAATATTTTGTATATAGTTTTAATCAATTTAGAGAATATTTATCTGATATTGTTGTAATTAATTAATGTAAAATTCTATATTTCCCAATAAAATTTATTTTGCTTCTGCACACTCTACAGTAAAATCCTGCGCACGCCTATGATCATATCATAATTTAAATTTTAAACGAAATGTAATGTAAATAATTTCTTTTTTAGAAAGCACCATAAAATATAGTCAGCCGTCTGGCCATTTTATTTGTATTGTGTATGATTCTATTTTATGTTTATATAGCCTTATGGCTTATAGATTTTTACAAAATATTATATATCATGTAATAAGTAATAACTAATAATTATCTTGAAAAAATAAATACAAAATATACCTATATAATATTAATTTATCGATAAAAAAAAATTACAGTTGAAAATTAAATTAGTATAATAATTGGGATATGAAATCTAGTTCAATAGAAATTAGTAGGTTACAATTTTAGGGGGACTACGAGTGGTTTTGAGGGGGCTGTAGCCCACCCTGCCCCCTACCTAACTATGCCCATGGGTATATTATCTAATGAACTTTTTCAAAACCATTTTCATGAATGTAATAATTTATCATTGCATTCAAAATTTAACACTATCCTTTTTACACCTATATCCCTTCCTTTTTTTACTATACATACCTCTCAATAATTTTTTTTCTGCTATTGTAATAGCTGTATATAATAACCCGTTCAAATCTGCACCTGTATAATTCATTGTTAATGCAGAAATTGTATGAAGATTTACATCTGTAGATAATGTAACTTTCTTGCAAATAATTTTTAATATATCCTCTCTATCTTTCTACAACAAAAAATAAAAAAAAATTATCAATAAAAATATTTTTCATAAATAAATAATGATATAAATTAACTTTACAGCATTAGGAAGTTCACAATGCAACTTAACACCTATACGACCAGGTCTTAATAATGCTTTGTCTATTATATCAGGACGAGAAGTAGCTGCTATTACCCAAACTCCGTCAAATGCACTGACACCATCTAATTGAGTGAGAAATTGATTAACTATTCTATCTGTAACACCTGTTTGTTCTGAACCTCGTCTATAAGTAACAAATATTAGTTCTTAGAAAACATAATAAACTAACATATTATAATTAAATAAATTGGCATTTACTTAGATGTTATACTATCAAACTCATCAAAAAATATAATACAAGGTTTGGCATTTTGAGCTCTATAATAACAAATTTAAATTACAATTATTTTATTATAAAATTATAGTATAATATTATAAATTAAATTTTAACATTATTTACTTTTGAAAAATTTTTCTAAGATTGTTTTCACTTTCACCTACATATTTTGAAAGTAATTCAGGTCCCTAAAATATAATAAAAATTATAATATCTTTTTAAATAATTATAAAAAATATAAGTATAAGTTTTAAAAATTACAAAATATTTCTTACGTTGACTGAAATAAAATTTAAATTACTTTCTCCAATAACTGATCTAGCTAATAATGTCTTTCCGGTACCTGGTGCTCCATACAATAAAACTCCGGATTCAAGTTTAAGAGGACATTTACTAAACACATCGGGGTACTACAATATCAAAAAAAGCTATAGAGTAACTATAAAATGAAATAAAATATGTATGATTATTTACTACTGATGGCCAAATGATTGTTTCAGTTATAATCTGTTTTACATTATTCATGCCTCCAATAAGTGAAAAATTGAATTTCTTTTCTTTGCATATTTTCACATTATGCAATGAGAGAGGAATATTATTTTCAAAAACATTATTTAAAATTGTTTTATTCAAAACTGAATTACCTAATGGAAAATAAAGAAATTTTATTATAATTTTTATTTTCTATTTTTTTTTTATAAAAGTTTTTACTTTTAATAGTTTCAAACAAAACTTTATCACAAAAATCAATTAAGTCTTGAATGACATAATTATTCATTTTTTCACAAATATTTGACAATAATTTATCGTTGATATCTTTATCAAATTTTACATTTTTGAGGCGTTTTGAAATAATAATTTTTCTATTTTCCTGTAAGTTTCAATATAATATTATCATATCAATCAAATTAAGAAAGCAAACGTTACTTTGTCAATTATTGGTATATGTAGAACAGTTTTAAAAATACATGTTAACTGTTTCATTATGAATTCTTCATTTTCTTCATTCATTGGTTTTGAAGTGCAAATAACTCGAATGCAATATTTGTTATTAGTATAATATTCAATTATTCTGATTAATAAATAAAGTGGTCTATAACACATTATTATATATTAAAATTTATAACTACGTACATAACATAATGTAAATAAGTACTTTATATATATTTTAGCGATTGTAAACTACGCCAAAAAAATTAATTTTCCTGTAAACTGCTCTCAGATGCATAATTATAAGCATATTACAACAATAGTTTTATATTCAGTGTTAGAATTTCAATAATGTTTAATAATAATAATACATTATAATATTTTCTTATATAATTTAATATTGAATATTATTATAAATTAAATGTTTAACATCTAATAAATTTTCTATTAATTTATCATTTTTAACATTTAATATATTGACAATACAGCTAATTAAATTTGCGATTTAAATATGGATCTCTATAAATGCATGGTTATACTTGTATGCTTATATGCTACTCGTATCTTAATCTACATTAATAAATTATTTATCGTGTATAGAAATATTTTGAAGAAACCCATGAGTAACCGTGAAATAAACCATGATATGGGTATCGCTGCTATGCCACGTGTACAAAATATTTGAGCGAGTAATTATGAATAGAATAAACACTATAATCGATGCAAATATTATTCAGGAGCAAGCTGGCTTCAAAACTAGGAAATCATGCACCAGCCAAGTCCTTAACATGACACAACTCATAGAGAATGGTTTTGAGGGAAAGATGATTACAGGTGCTGTTTTTATCGATTTATCTACAGCATATGACACGGTAAACCACGGGATACTATGCAGAAAGATATACGAAATGACAAAAGATCCCTCACTTGTCTGTGTAATAGATATGTTACTAAAAGATGACAATTCTATGTTAGCTTGAATGGAAATAAAAGTAAATGGAAAGTCCAGAGATACGGTTTCCGTCAAGGGAGTGTATTACAACTAATGTTATTCGATGTTTATACGAATGACCGTCCAATTTGTGATCGAATGAAGCATTTTATATATGCTGACGATCTTGCTTTAACAGCGCAAGGACTAACATTTGAAACAGTCGAAAATGCACTAAAAAAAAACCCTGGAAGAGCTGACCAGGTACTATAACATCAACCGTCTGAAACCAAATCCGACAGGTTAGGTTAGTCATGCGCAGTTTACGTGTACCCATGTATTTATTATAAATATAAATATCTTATTAAATAAACATGAAATAAAATGAAATTTATTTTATTTTTAACAAAAATATTTAAATGTATTATACTTTTTTTCTATTTATTTAAAATATGTTTACCGTAGGTTGATTTTAAACATATCCGGTTGCTCATTAGGTTCATTATTTAAATGACATAATTCATCTAAATCATCAATAACAATAATAGCAGGTTGATAATATAAACATTCTTGAAAATAATTAATAAGTTGTTTTTGAAATGTTTCCCATAATTTGCCTATAAACAATAAACATTTTATAATAATTAATTATAATAATATTAATTATATTAAAAACCTGCATAAGAACGTCCATTTATCCAAATAATTTTCACAAAATATGGACATTTTGAAAATTTCTTACATAATAATTTGGCTGAAATTGTTTTTCCAGAAGCTACAGATCCTAAAATATATGCAATTTATTATTTATGAAGTAAATATATATATATATAAATTAGATTAGTATGTTATTACAAAAAAATATATACCTATAATTAATAAATTATCGTGGTCAAAAAAAGATTGTGATTGTGTTTTATAACGGTTTAAACCAATTTTCAAACATAATGAACCAAATTTAGATATCTCTTTGAAGCACCTACAAAATAATCATCAATTAATTTATTAATATAATAATATACCATAAAATTAATTCTAAAATCATTAATAAATAATAAAAATATATACAATTTTTAAATAAAAGCAAACCTTTCTTTTTCCTTTAAATATAAATTATTTTATTTTTTGATATATTTTTATTTATAAGTCTTTGATAATTTGTTTTTATTGTAAACAGTAATATTTTAATTTCTTATTACAGTATTCAAATATTAAATTAATTTTATAATGTTTATTTACTAATTTATACAATAATATATATATATATATATATATATAATATTTTTTCACTTAATGTATAACTAAAAGCAATATTACATACTTTAAATCATAATTTCCCAATACAGAAGTATCAAATGTCAAATAATTGTTAATTTTTGTTTGTTTAATTTCTTCAAGTAAATTTTTATGATTATCCAAAATGTTGTCATCGAATTTATTTATGAATTTAATATATCCAAAATTATACTCATTAAGAAAGATATAAGGGACATTTGATTTTGAAAATATTACTAACACATCAATAGTTAAAATTTTATTATATACTACTTTCAATAATGAATAATTATTTAAAACTAGTACTTTTTGATGGATTATTTCATTTTTCAATTGATTTAATAAACAGTCCATTAACATTTCTCCCTCATTGATATTCTAAGCAAATAATAATAAAAACAAATTATTATAAATTAATTATAATAGTAAAAAATTTAACAAACCATTTTTTTAATAGTTGATACATAAATATTTTTAATATCACATATATCATTATCAATTGTACCGAGTGGTTTTAAAGTTACTTTAGAATTCAACTTTAAATTCATAATTTTACATAAAATATTTGTAACATAAACAGTAGGCCATGTTATAATTTCCATTTTTTCAATATTATTCATAGATGGATCCAATGGACATAATCTTAAAATTAGAGATTTATTCTGATTTTTTTTATCATTTATTTTATCTAATTCTTGTATAGGTGATATTTTAACAAATCCTGTTATATTTGAACTATAATTTTTATATAACATTGACATATGCAATTTAGAAATAAAAGCACAATAAGGATATATATGGCTGAATTTTACTAGAGCTTCGTCTAAAATAATTGTTCGACAAATAAATTTGTGGTAATATTTAGTAATAGGAATTACATTATCTTGATATTTTAATTCTGTTTTTACATTATCTAAATTTTTAACTTCATTTTTTTTATTGAAATTTTTATCTGAAGCCATTATGTTGGAATTTACAATTATTTCTGTAAATTCTTTCAATAATCCAAATTGCATATCACCATCTAAATCATCTAAAATACAAAAAAAAAATAATAATAATAATTAATTAATACCTGTATAATATAAACAAGTAGTCAAAAATTAAAAAATAATATACTTATAAGATTTTTATATGTATTCTGATTAATAGGTAAAATTACATAATATTACTTACCTACACATACTTTTAAATGTACAAATTTTGAAACCCATATTGGAACAATTTGATTCTTATTTATAATACGTATTTGTTGTAAAATATTATCTTGAAGTGAAGAATTATTTAACATCTAAACAAATTGTAAATAAACTATTATAATTTAAAAGTGTAATAAATATATGCATAATATAATATAATATTATATAAGTTAGTATATCATTATAATTATGTTAAACTTACAAATTTAATGAAAATATCAGTGTCTTATTTATAATAAAATCCTCCTGAAGTCTGATCAGATATATTTAGATTACTCAAAACTTCATAAGTAATGAATTATGAATAATTTATTGAAATAAATGTTTAATATAAAACTACATGTACTTAATTTGGTAAATTTTATAATCAGAAATGGCCAAACAGTCTATCATGATTAACAGTTAAATTGTGAAAATTTCAAAATATATCTTACATTATTATAATTTATTTTTATACATTTATTAAATAAGTCACAAATGCCAATTTAGTTAATAATTATACATACATACTTAAAAATATAATTTTTTAAAAGGTGACATTTAAACAAAAATATATTCTTAGTATAATATCATTATCAAAAAAAGTTTCTTGAAAGGTACAATTATTTTTTATTTTTTTAAATTTCTGTGAATATAATAGTTTATTAAAATTTATTATTGATATTATTTATGACTCTATGAATAAAATGATTAGGTCATTATATCTATTACTTATAAAAATAATTTTTTCAATGAAAATCAATTTATCAAAGTTACAGTCAAGGAGACCAACCCTAAATCAATATGAAATTATATTATACGAGTAATAAAGCTCAGCATATTAAGAATCTTTCAAACAACAACAGTAATAATTTACACCACGAGTAAATTTCCTTTCTTAGAATATATTACCGAATAATATTGCAAAATAAACAATTATATTTTACCAATAATTCCCAATCGTCATTAGTAACTGGAGTAACATTAATGTATTTTAAAGTAAAAATGTGATCTATAGGTGTAATCAATACGTTTTCTGATATTTTAAGTCGCATCGTACTTAATAGTTCGTAACTGATATTAAAAGCATTATCTCCATTTGAATTAAATGGTGTTTGACTGTAAGATGCATAAAAATCTTCTAATTTTCTGTCCAATATTGTTACTTTTAAACAAACCTAGTTGACAATTAATAATTAATATGAATTTTTAACAATAAAAACAATGTTTTATATCTTACTGAATGGTTGTACATTTTTGGTATATTTAGTTCTCGAAGCAATTTTGATGATAAATGTATAAAATCATCTTCAACCGGTATAACATTCACTTGTAATATTCGGTTGTTCATTATAATAATTAATATTCAATTTGAATGTTTATTAATTTAAATAATACAATAAATTATTTAAAATAGAACCCAAATAATTTTAAATTAAATACAATACTAATTTAACTTATTAAATGTAAACTTGCTATTTAAAAACATGATTTATTACTTATTAAACATTACTATTTACTACATAGTGCATATAAAATTGAGTAACTGAAATTGTAATTTTTTTAATATTTTAAATAATGAAGATAAACTCATTACTCATTGTTATTATACAATGAACAGTCACAAAGATATCAACTGATAATGTAACAATCAAGGTGGTTAGGTTAGGTTACCGTAACCTTAGTAACAACTATCCGTAGTTCGAAAACATGATAGTAAGTGATAAGACGATAAGTCACAGATAATAAATTTTGGTATCCTGTAAAAAAATATATTATTGTTATATTTTATTGTATAAAATTTGTAATATGTTTTTGGCTTAGTGATCTACATAGTACATTCTACATAATGTAATGTATATTATTATGCAAATTGAAAAGTTAAAGTATATAATTTATACTGTATTCATTATTTAAATCTCTATTTAATTATTATATTACATGCCAATTCGGATACTACTTTATTTTTTAACATATCGAGTTGAAATTGAAAGGCTTCTATGCTTTATATAAAACAATGCAAATTTTTTGGTAACTAAACAAGAGATGTAGTATGTAGACATACCCAATTATTATTTAACCAGTTTCATTTTTCAACAATAAGATGTATACATGTAAATTTAAAACTATACATTTTTCAATGATTATTTAAAAACAACATAAGACAATGTTTTTAAATATAATTTTTGATGTTTAATTAATATTATTAATTACGTATCAATTATTTAAACAATAAATTATTTTAAACTTGTACTTGAATATAATAAATCTAAATTATGTTTATACAACATACATTTTATCAACTATGAAATATTTAAAATTATATTTACAAAATAAGTATCACTTAATAGACGATCACAATAGCATTAAAATTATTGGTGATAGCTAACATTATATATTTAATAAAGAAATATAATAAACGAGTAGTTGGTATGTTTATGTATTTTACTTCTATAATTATACTTTGAATAATTTTGCTTAGTTACAATTAATTTTTTAACAATATTATTTAAATTAATATCATTTCAACATTATGAAATGTATATAAAAATTTTTGAATTGTATCAAGTAAACGCTTACCTAGCACATATTTACAAAATGTTTATGTATAATTAAAGTGTATATTATTATTAAACAGTTGTAGTTAGGACATTTTTTTTTTTTTTATTGACTTATATATTATCATACATTATATATATATAATATATGATATAATATATTACATATCTATAAAAATATATTAAATTAATATACCTTTAAAAACAAATTACAAAAAATATATTTATATAAAATTTAATCAATAAAACTTTGTTCAACACATGACTTTACACGTTTTTCATATTCTCTACGATTCTCTTTATACAACTGAGCAGCCATAGAATTAGCAGGTGAATTAGGATTAGGATCGCTCAAAAGTGATTGTATAGATGTCAAAATAGCAGCTACATCGTAAGTTGGGGACCAACGATTTTGTAATATATCAAGACAAATACCTCCATCAGCATACACGTTTGGATGAAACATTTTTGAAATAAATCTAACCATAGGAGGCTTATTGGGGTACTCTTCTGTGAATTCTATGGTCAATTTAAACGTGCCATCTTCAAAAGGTGTATCGTGAGGTCCAAATATCACAGCCTTCCATAACATGATATTATTATCAGTTGGTGTACCACTAATACCTGCAGATGGATCTTCTTGCAATTTTTTAAAGTCTCGCATTAATCTTCTTCTTGCTGGTGTTGACATGATGAATGGTAACTTTTAAGTTTCAATAGGAAAAAATCTATAACAAAGGATTCAAAGTTACAATCGGACTATAAAATAAAACCGCGATATTTACTAAAATACTATTTTTATTAATTGAACAAATAAATAATAATTATCAAATAATCGGGTCTCGTAGTATCAAAAAATGTGCTTATAATTTAATGTAGTTTTTTCATTCACCAATGCACAATATTTACTCTTACATTATCTTATTTCACAATAATTATTAAAAGAATGAAAACTTTATGTACACGTTTAAGCGTATGTTTGTTATACAAATACAAATCATTAAATCAGTGTCGTGATTATTTACACATTTATTAGTTAATATTTCCTAATCTAACCTAACATGAACATATTATAATATTATTAATTAATAAATAACATGAACTTAGAGTAACATAGTGAAAACTTACTTTTTTGACAGTGTTGTTTTTAAACAACAACCAACGAAAAAATTAAACAATAAACAATTCCTGATTCTGAACTCCTGTGCACTGTGCACTGTGCTCTGTGCGTTTCGACTGTGCCGAATTTTTAACTCCGACAAATAACAATCTAACGACGATAGTTGTAGAGTGTAGACTTGTAATAATTTGTGTTAAACTGTTAACTACTATGGATAATGGTTATCAATATGATTATGGTAAGCTTTATCAACTAATAACCATTGAACTATATACATTACACACTATAGTACCATGGTTGCTAGTTTGCTACTGTTCATTAGGACAATATTATTGGACGTTGGTTATGGGAATATGTCTATAACAGTGGCTATAACGTAATAAATATTCTTAAACAAGAATTACAAAAAATAATGTCGAATGTCAATAATGAATATTTAATGGTTATTATCGGGTAGGTGATTGTACTCTTCCCTTATAATTTATAATAATTATTTATTATAATTTATATTGATTTGTTATTGGGAATATTGGTCTTTACTCTTTGGTAATTACTAATTATTACACATGGGAACAAATGTTTATTAGAATTTCGTCGAATCTGGTAAAAGTGATGTTATTCCCAGTAATAACTGTTCACACTTCACAATCATAAAAAAAAAATTAATCGGGATTCTTATTTTTCATTGTATTTCGTCCGTAATATATTTGTTTAAATTTTAAAATATATAAATCTGTGTCACGGCTTTTTACGTCATAATGGGTGCAGTTATTACAGACCTTCGATCTGACATTTAATAATAAAAAATATATATAATATCTATATCTATGTTGAAACCAATATAACTATTAAAATTAATCTAGTCAACGATGTATTTGTAAAAATACAAAAATGTACCTTGGTCAAATCCACCAATCCACGGAATCGAACAATGACTTTAATAATAGGTATCGTATTTTATTGATTTTATTTTAAATGACTTATATTATTATTTATTAAATTCCGAGTATATATTTTTCATAACACAGTTCGTTTTCGTTGTGCAGAAATTAGGTCTAGCCGACGTAACGTAAACGTATTATTTACCAACTAATAAAAACATAATAAATCTAGGGCAAACCTAGAATTATTTCATGATTTTATCTCGTTTAATATTTTTGTAATATCATCAATCATTTATTATATAAATGATAAATAAATAATTAAAAATTGAAATCATTTATTCAATACTTATTTAGTTATTTAGGTATATAATTAACCCTCCTAACAAAATAAATAATGAATAAAAGAAGTTTGTGTTCTTAGGTAATTATTCCTAAAAATTATCGTTGAAACATTAAATTTAGGCATTTGTGTTAAAAATAAAAAAATCTAAAACAAGGAATTATATAAAAATATTTGTTCCAATCGTTATTCTTATGACAAAATTAATTTTAAGAAGACTAAGACTTTTTTAATTTCAACACAAGTACTTATAAGTTATTATACATAATTTAGAAAAAATATATTTATAATTATAACATATTATTGAATCAAAAATAAATGTAATCAAAATGTTTGTACTTGTAACTCAAATACAATAAGTACACTTTAAAAATGAAAGTATTTTATTATAAATTTACAGGTATTTCTATTTACTATTAAATTAACTTCTTATACAAATTTAGAACATCAACAATATTGTACATACTACAAATCAAAATTATGTTTTGTTTATTTCATTTTTAATTTATTATTAATACCTAATATATTTTAATTTATTTTGGTTACATAATATAAAACTATTCGAAAATGACCAGATAATTATTGAAAAGGTGGATAAAAACTTATAATATATATCGATAAAGTTTGATGACTTAAATAATCAAGTATCAAATAAAATGGTAATAATATTAATTGTGTAGTAAATATCATTAATAGTTTCCAATCTACCTATATTATATTTTCAGATATTTGATCTCTATAATAATGCTATGAATTAAAATATACAAATTACAAATTAGTCCAATATTGCGTTCATGGTAATAAATTTATAATCAACTTTCTGTATGGTTTATTTGTATTAATAATCTTAAATTATGTATTTCATATACATTCAAATTTAAATTATTTACAATTTTGTTGAGACTGATTTATTGACTAAAATATTATAAAAATACTTAATTGTAATCAATTAATTCAATATTATACTCGTATTACATTACTGTATTCATCGATTAACATGAATTTGACTATCCTTCCCAATATTCTTGTAAATTATACATTTATTATTGTAATCATTTAACTTTAAAAATTATTAAGTAAAACAAAATATAAATTATAATTAAATATAGGTGTATTCATAAATAATTATATGGAATAAGACATTTCGGTTATCGTTAATATAATAATAATAATAATAAAAATAAAAAAGATATGATACTCCTGCCGCATAGGATACAGGTGTGCAAATCATAGCGTTTAATTTTAATTAGAAATTATGATATTAATGATAAACCAGTGCATTCGAAAAAACGACTCTGAGCGAAGTTCAGTCAGATTATAATGTAGGTATTTTTTAAAATATTGACATTTTTTATTAAATATTTAAAACGCAAAATTGTATCACACATATAGTACATAAATGAACACTATATATAATTTTCAGTATCTTCTTTTTGATACTTTAAACAGCTATAAAAAATAACCGTAAATGTAATAATTCACAATTAATTGGAACTGAGTTAAGTAAAATGTATTTCAGCTTAAATTATATTTTCAAAATTTTTAACAAATATTTGTCAATTTTATTTAACATTATTGTAAAATATTGTAATATAATAAGAAAAATCCGTATAAATAATTTAAATATTGATTTTACTGAAATTTCCACTTACAACATTTATAAAAAAAAATTGAGACTAGAGATTATTCTAATATTTTTATATGATGTTAAGTAATATGTAAGTATACTTTAGTAAAATTTTCAGACCTTAATACCAAAAATTGCCAATTTTATCAAACATTATATACATAAAAACAAATATTTTATTAAATATTCAAAGTCCTATATTTTGTAGCAAAATTAACCAAACGGTTCCAAAATTTTACCACATATATATAGTAGCTATGTGAACACCCAAAAAAATTATATTTTTGTGAATGACCAAAATTTTATAAAAGTGTTACAAGAAAGTACAAAAATAAAACCTAACACTAGTATTGGCGTATTGCACTTAATAATGAGTTGTATTTAAAATAAAACTTCATACATAAGTACGAGATACGACATTTTTAAAAATGCGTGTTCTGTAAGTTGATGAAAAGCAAAATCACAATTACAAACAGTGATGAATTCAGATATATTTGTCAGGGGGTGGGACGAATAAAAAATAGCTTGTTGACTGTTGTTAAAATAAATAGAAAACATTTGTTATTTATTAGTCACAATTTACGAATATATTCATCCAATATGGGGAAAAAATATATAATTAAAATTAAAATTTATATGTAATTAATATTTTATTAAATAAAACTTAGACGATTTTTTTTTTTGTTGCATATAAATCAATCATTTTTTCTATAAGCTCTTGAGATGGGTCATCTTCACCTTCAATGTATAAAATATTATTTAACATCCACTTATTTCAGGGAGTGCGAATCAAATTTTAGGGGGGCTTTTGCCCCCTCTGAAGTATACCTGAATTCAACACTGATTTACAAAGACTACAAAACTTAAAAAAA
>JAIUCT010000011.1:4336248-4358787 GCA_021307375.1 Tetraneura akinire
TACCTGAATTCAACACTGATTTACAAAGACTACAAAACTTAAAAAAATTTTGACTTAAACTATGATATTTTGTACTTTTATAATATAATCATAGGCGAAACTAGACATTTTTATTAGGTCAGGCCAAACAAAATATATAAAAAAAAAAAATTAAAAAATATTAAAAAATTATATATATATAATACGGGTAAATCACCACGAAACAAACATTACCGAAATACCGACTGTCGACTTATTTATTATTTATTACGAAAAATTATCTATTGCTTGTTGCTATAATATATTAATATTATATATAATATATTTTAGGTCTAAATCGTTTAAATCTATAAAAATATCTAAAACCGATTATACTATAGTACATAGAAATATAGAATATTATACTCCATAACCAATTTTTTTTTCTTTGTGTAGACTGTAGAGTGTGTACAATTTAATTTAAGAATTATATCAAGCGATTCAAGCCCACATATTCGTACACTTCTAATAAATATGCGCATGAGTGGCATAATAATCTTGCATTCGTGTAGTACGTAAATATTTATTTTTAAACGCAAAATTTCACGAATTTTAGATGTGAAAAATAAAGTTTTTAATTTAAAAAAAATATAATATTAGGAATTTTAAAAAAATCACTTAAATATATGCCCAAATAATTATTAAAATATATAATATATATTATAAAAATTTTCAGTCAGTATTAGGTCAGGCCATGGCATGACTGGCCTGACCCGTAGTTTCGCCTATGAATATAATTATTAAAAATATGCATTATATTATGTAGGTAAATAATAAATATTTCAATTTGGTGTCTTGGCGACACGGTTGTGAATTGTGATATTACGATCCGTGATTATAATTAATAGGTAATATTCCTTAACTTCGTAGTATTTTAATTTCTGAGTGGTTTATGCACATTAGTAGTTTAGTACATGTACATTACGATTACATAAAATAATATTAAGTTACATTAACTTTATGATAACATAATCAAGGGAGTATACAACAATTAAAATTGAAATTAAAATAACTTACAAGTAAATATTTATTACCAAATAGTAAATACTAAATAGTAACAAACTGACAAAGTGACAACAAAATTTAAAATTAATAATTATTTATTATATTATAGTATTATACATTTAACATTTAGGTATACTATTATAGTAATAAAATATAAGATATAAATATATAATATTATCCGGCAATGACATCATTAGATAAGGTATGGTACGGAGGAAATTTGTTTACATGACTATGAGGTAACCTGTATATTCTATAAACCTTCTGAAGCACGGTTCAAGATTATTTTAAACCGTGGTCTGAAGCATAGTCTTAAATCGTGTTCTAGAGCAAGGTTTATAGATTATAATTATAATACATATTAGATGAGCCCTGAGTCCAGTGATAATGTTTGCTTTATTCATGACTGTAGGGCTGAGATTTTAATGCCCTAAAAAGCCTCAAAAAATGCCCTTAAAAATGCTAAAATGACTTAAAAAACTCAAAAAATGCATTAAAATTATATTTATTATAGCTTAAAAATTGGAAAAAAAAATTTAATTATATTACATTGTATATTTTTTTGGTTTTTTTTTTTAATAGTTTATTGTACGCTGTTACTTGTACAGTTCATTTTACTTCTAGTAAATGAATACTCTGTGATGATCTACTTTGTGTCTGAACTATATACTATAATAGTATATTCTGTGCTATAACTATACAACTACACGATACACCTCAATGGTCTTATTTTTATAATTTAGTGTTCAGTTGTTTACACTTTTATGAGTTATTAATTTGTGTTTTGTAATTAGTAATTACTAATTACTAATTATTATTATTATAAATTACGAATTACTAATTACTATTTATTTAGTGTATACTTATTTGTATTGCTTATAAATTTAAAATACATAAAACTCATCTACTGTATATTAGATAATATTTTTTCATGGCTTAGATATTGAAAATTTGTTTTAATCTTATAATTATTTTTAGAATGATGTACATTTTTTTTGTTGATCTAGAAATTAAAATCTAGGAAGAATATAATGGGAATTGAAATGGATTTAACGTAATTATTGATCATCTCGTCAAAACTTAAAACAATGTCATCTCTACTACAATTACTGGAAGACTCCGATGAAAAATCAGCAGAGTCCATGTTAGAGAAAGATGGTTTGGATTATTTTGCTGAAAACAATGTAAAAGTTACTTTTTATTATATAACTGGTAAATTATAATTATTATAAATGCATTTAGAAAAGTCAAACTGTCTTACACTTGGCATGTGCCAATGGATTTCAACTTATCGTAGACGTGTTATTGGATAAAGGAATTGATGTACATTGTAAAGATTTTAATGGAAACACTCCACTACATTTGGCTGCACATAATGGAAAAGTATCTGTGTTTGAAAGTATATTAATACGACAAACACAAATTGCTTATAATCAAAATCATGTAAAGAAAAAAAGTATTGCATTGTATTGTGTAATATATTGTCTATAAACTATAATATATTTTCAGAATGGAAATACAGCAATGCATATAGTACGGGATATAGCATGACGTTATGGATACATAGAATATGTAATGAAATTAGTAGAACATAACATTATAGCGGATGCTTTAAATGAAAATAGAAACACACCTTTATTAGTAGCAATATCAGAAAAAGACGAAAATATCGCTATATATTTACTAAATAATGCTCCTGGAAATTTAGATATGTTTAATAATGTAAATATAATTGTTTTTTTTGTAAGGAATATTTAAATATAATTCTTTGCATACTTTTTTTCATAATAGGAAGGTAATGCTCCTATTCATGTAGCTGTTCAAGAGGGTTTATTAAATGTTGTGGAGACAATAAATCTAGGCTTCCGTCTAGGCTACAATTTTGAATTTCCAAATGAAAGAGGACTGTATCCACTACATATAGCTACTAGATACATATTGAAATTGTTAGTTATGAATTTTAGTGAAATATTCTTTTAATAAATTAAAAACTAAATTTTATGACTTAGATATTTATGCATTGCAGGAAGTAATCCTCATCAAAGTAGTTCAGATAATATTAAACCTGAAATTACTGCAATAAAAAATAATCAAAAAGAAATATCAATATTTACTAAATTGAGTACGGTAAGCTTATATATAATATAAATAAACAATAATAATATATGTGTGTATATATATAAATGTGTGTGTGTGTGTGTATTTATATTCATTTTTTTTCTACAGTACAGTGCAAGAGAAAATTATATTCAACAATTTATCCTAAAAAATGAGTACATACAGAATACAAATTTATTATTATTTGGATATTCCAATGCTGGAAAATCATCAATTATTCGGTTAATGTAATTGGGTTTGTTTTCAATGCTTCTTGACAAATCAAGAAATACATTGAGAACAATGAATAACAGTAAATTAATATTTAATTTATTTAGATTTTATCATACAATGTTTCATAAATTTTTTAAACAGGAACAATTATATCACAAAGATAATGCAATAATGGAAATGAAATGAGTCTTAATGAATATAATGTTACACATATTTCAAATTGTTATAAACATGATGGTACAAAGGGTATAGTAGTTCAAAAGGTATAAAAATATATATATTTATTAATACAATAAAAACTATTTTTACATTTATTCACTAAAATTGGATAATATGTTGACCTAAAATAATAATATATATTTATATTATTTCTTTTAATAAATATATAAATTAAAATTATATCAGAACAATAAATTTTCATATTAAATAATAATATTGAATTTAATATTTAAAATCATAATATTGATATTAAATGTTTTAATTTTGAAGTTAAAAAAAAAATACATTTTATAGTAAGTTCAATTACATAGAATACAATTAAATTAGATTCTTATTTTTATTGTATGCATGATGTATATTATAATTAAAAGATGTTTAATTTTTTAATCGTAATAATATTGAATAGCTACTTGTCTTAAAGTAATATATTTTAATTCTTAAATTGTATCATAGTTACAACTTTGACAGTTGAAATATACTCTTATACAGCCTATGAAAAGTTCAAAACAAGTATTACAATAAAGTATTTTTATTTTTAATTCTCAGGAAAAATTATCTGGTATCAATGAATGTACATTTTGGGATTTCTCTGGAGAAGATACTTACTATAACTCATCATATAATTCAAAATACACCCAATAAAGTAGTGGTAATTGTTTTTAATGAGAAGCACTCATCAATCTTAAAAAACTTTACGATTTTGGCTTAGTTTTGTTCAAGCAAGACTTCATAGTACAGAACCAATAAGTTTGTAGTTTAATAATTTAAAATTATTTGTTATAATTAAATTATCATATTTTAATTTATCTATTATAGGTAAAAATGGTATTTTAAATCATTTAGTACCTGTATTAATAGTTGCTACTTACAATTCTCATAAAACAAATCAATCTCATCAATTAATTAAAATTATCAATGATGAATATGGACATGTATTTCAAATATATGAACAATTGATACAGTTTAATATAATGGCAGTTGATTCATTGAGCGTGAAAAATTTTAAAGAAGCAATTAGTATTTGTAAAAAAAAGACTACATTTTGTAAGCATAAATTTATAATTAATACATATTAAGTAATATTATTATTTAAATACTTACAAATAATTAAAAATTATAACATTATTTTGCATAAATAATATTTTAAAATATTAATAAATCAAAATAGTTGAATTACATTTTTCTATCAGTGATATTATAGAGGAGACATAATTTGTGATACAAACAGCATGACAAAATTAAATAAACTATCTTTTTTTGTATGTGACGGTTATAAACTACTTGATGATTTATCTAGGGAAAACTATTATAATACTAAGTCTTCAGTTACAAAAAATGAGGTTTAAATTATTTTCAATAATGCACAATTTATTTTTAAATAACGGTGTGCACCATGCACTATTGTGTACTTTTAATTAAATAGCACGTATACATTGTATGACACTATTAACTTAATATAAAAAAAATATATGTATTTTTTATTCATATAACCTAACTTATAATAATATATCTTTCAGAGTTGTTAGTTAAAGAAGGATGTCATAACTATTTATTTAACAAAGAATGTAGCAAAATTACAACATAATTATGACATTTAAGTTTAATTTACAGTATATAATCTGATCCAATTGAATATTATCATAATTAAAGAGCATATTATTTTGATTTTATCTGGTATAAAATGTTATCGGACAAAGAAGTTTTCTATATTTATGAATAATTTTAAAAAAATGTATTATTCTTACCAGAATATACGTATTTGCAAAAAGTTTACTAATGTCCATCTCTTAAAATATGTGTTTTAACTTAATCTTACTAAGTTAAATTAAGACACCTAAATTTAACTTTTATGTATTTAAAATATTTCTATGTGTAATAGATTGAAATAGTATAAATCAAGTTGTGATATCCTCTTTATCATTGCAATTATTGATTTTAGATGTATTTTATAAAATTATTTACATAATATAAGACCATTATTGATTTTAGAATATTCCAAGAATAAGTTGTTTTTGTGAAGCTGTACAGAATTTTTTATCCAAATTAAGAAAAATTGCAAATTCATTTATTGTGCTGTGTTGGAAAACATTCTGTGATACCATTAATCTGGAAGTGAATCCATTGGCAACAAATCACCATATATTACTTTTTCAATTACAGAATTTAGGAGAAGTATGTTAATCTTGATTATAATTTATATTTTTAAAATTAAAAATAATGTTATTAATGGGTTTTTTTAGATATTATATTTAAAATCTGGGTTACAACCTGATTTGATTGTCATATCACCGAATTGATTTGGCTCAAGTATAATTGGTACCCTATTTTCTGTAGACTTTTTAATTAGTAAAACACGGATGTCTGGTTCAAATCAAGCTAATGATTTTCAAATTATGTTTCCTCGTTATGGTGCTATATCTGTACTTCAACTATTGGAGACAATGAAAATATGTGTCCAAGTATGTTAAGTATTATAGTATGTTATGTATTATAGTATTTTACATTACATTATAGACATTTAAGATATAATGATAATTTTTATAAATAAATAATTTCAATTTCATAATTAAAAAACTTCAAAATATTATTTATATGTATTATATTACTATTATAGTATGGCAATGATGGCAATGATGGAGATATTGAATATGAATTCCCAGCATATATTATATATTAGCATATATTATATAAGAGAAAAAGATGAAACATTGTGGAAACTATGGGGTAATAATGTTGATTGTTGTTATGGTGGTATTCGTCTTAGTACACAGCCACAATTTCTTGAACTTTTATCATCAATTTTTATTAGAATACAAGTATTAAAAAATCAATACATCAAAAATGTTTTTTTTTTTTTTTTTTTTACATAATTTTAATATTTATTTCAGGTAGAATTGCAATACCTTCAAAATAATTATTATGAAGACATGGATAGTTATTTACATCAATGGTATGGTGACACTTGATTATGTTTAAGTAATATTGAATGCATGATATCTTTGGAGCAAGGATGTATTGAAGTCAAAATACGTGGCTCTAAATCATCAAGTTACACATGTTTTTATTTTATGGAAGAAATCTTGCATTCTATTAATCTAGTAAGTAATGTTTTAATTGCTTTAATTGATAATAACTATAGACAGATTAATTTTAACTAAAATAAATTTCACAGGTTTTAATAGAAACATGTCCAGGAATGAAAATAATCAAAGAATTTCTCAGCCCTTCTAATTTGTCTGAACATTATGTACAGATGATATATTCTATAAGACAAGGAAAAATTATGATTTTAAATCTTTTGTTATTAATCCATTAACAAAAGAAAAAGAATGTATATTGGATTTAATTGCTTTTGGATGTGATCAGGTGAATATTTATTCAGTTGTTATTTCATATCTATTTTTCATTTCTATTCTTACACTTTATTCATGTAAACTAATATTAAAACAAGGTGGAAAACATGTTATTGAGTACTGAAAATTTACCACTAACCGAATTAAGTACAATGTGTCGGCAAGAATTAAGTCGTCTTATTGATTCAGTACATCCAGAGACTGAGACACTATTTGCACTCAATATTGGATTAGATTCAAAAGTACAATTATTTGACAATGAACCAACCAGTCCTTTTCTAGCATTGATAGATATATATGGTCAACAGTTCAGCCAGCACCAACAATAGGTGAAAAATAATAATTATTTATTTATAAATAAGCCATATACTAACAATACAATTTATTACTTTTATCAGCTAATAGTTTTATATCTATAGCATACCCCAGAAATTTTGATTAATAAATCAATTACCAATACATAATAATTGACATATCATATATTACATAGTTGTTACCACACATTACCCTCATCTATACTTTATAATTACTTGAGTAGTATTAATCAAATAAATTTCCATAAAAATATATGTTTTTAAGAGTTAACTATTTAATAATCAAATAATGATATTGTTTTACCACAGTTTTACTATATAAAGTAAAACAGTATAATAAAGTAATAATTAAACTATTACCGTGAAATAGGGTGAATAGGAACTGTTTTGCTAGATTTCTGCAATATCTTATTCAATTTTGATAATAAAAATTGTATGCAACATGTTCTGGATAGATGAACAATAACATGTATGACATGCATAATGAGAATTTAATGTTCTATAGTTATTTTTATAAGTTGAGTTCCATTTACCCTTAAGGTAAGGCGAATAGGAACATACATATTATTTATGAATTATTCACTTTTATATTAAATAAAAGCTATATAGGAACAGAATAAATATTTTTAAAAATCATCATACAGTTTTAATAATGAACATTTAATATTTAAATTATTTTTTGAGTAACTGAATTTTAAACTTGAGAAATTATTAGTCTATTTAATAGTTTATTTATTTTTATACATGTAAAAATTTTAACTTATCTGAGTCATAACTTCAAAAATCAATTTAATAAATTGATATTTAATTAACATAATCTTTTAAATAAATATAAAAATTAACCTTTTCTTTATTAGGAACATTAATTTCTTTCAAACTTATATTATTAAATTAGTAATTATTAAACATAACAGTTTGATAAGAAAGCCAAAGACTATTTTTATTGTTTTTATTGATAAAGCAAGATTAATCTGTATATTTCATATTTCTATGACTTTTGGCGTACAGATTGTTTGTATTTACGGGACATTTTTATGAATACTATTAATAAAAACAATAATACACTTATAATATAATATAATATTATAAAATTATATAGTAGAAAAAATTAATAATAAATAAATAAATAAAGTAAAGTAGGCATAAAAATAAATAAATGAAGTATTACAAATATAATTACGTGTTCCTATTTACCCGATATTTATCAATGTAAAGTTTTATAAAATTTATATACCTACCAAAATGTATAAACTTTTAAAAATTTGAATAAAGTTATGTTAACCATCATTAATATGTGTTTAGAATTAGATAATTATATAAAAAATAACTCACTTTTGAAGTAAATGACTGCACCTGGCAAAGCTTTTTGTATAGTAAAAAAATGAATGTTTTAAATATTTATTTGTAACGTGATATCTATGGAGGTATGACGCAATTATATAATTTCAAATGTAATAAAATTGGTCCGAACTACATTTAGTATATAAATTATATTTGTACCAATGTAATCAGTTGATTATTTATGATTAGAAAGTAATATTAAATATATGTTTCTAATAGTTTGTTCCCATCCCCCCTATTGTACGGTAAAAAAATAAAATGATGTAATGTTTTCAAAAAAAAATTTTACTAAAATTATTTATTTTATGATTATATTAAAGATAAAAAAATTGATCTGCAATACTTAATATCAATATGCAAATATCAAATTAAAAATAAATGTTCAACTTAATAAAAACCAAAGATTACCATGAATCTTAATGGTAGTGTTATTGTGTTCACTATTCCTAAAAAATAACATATTATGTAGAGAAAATAACTTTATTATCATATTAAAATATAATAATTTATAAATAAAAAGTATCTTGAAGACATTTCAAACTTAATTAACTACTTCATATAATCGAGGATAAATGGATAATATTGTTACCTCTTATATCCTTGCTTATTATACATTGTTATTAGAAGTATCATTGATTATAAATACTAGTATTTATAATCTATCGTAGTATTGACGATAAGACTTTTTTTATTGCAATAAAAATGATACAAAACAGGTTTTAATTCTATTGAATATTGATATATTTATTTTAATAGTATATATTTAAAAAAAATTATTAATTTTTTTAAACCATAAAAAACAATATGAAATATTCCAATTGAACAAAGATACCAATACTTTACTGTTTATAAAATCTAAATAGCAAAATAGGGAACGTCAAATTATTATATAGACAATATGTACTCGTATATGATATGTTATATTTTCTAATTAATATTATTAATTAAATAATAAATATTTATAACATGTTTTTATTAAAATATTAATTTACTATAACCTAGGTACATTAATTGACCAATTAAATGAACTGGGACGTGAAGAAGTCGCATTAGAAGTGTTACAACATACTCAATGTTATGAGATTAAAATCATAGATATTAATAACTGTTCAACAATGATAAATTAATTATATTTGTTAGAAAAAAAATGTAATTATTAAGATTGACAGCACAAACCAAGAAGTATAAATGGTTATTTCTAGTCAATTAAAATGTATAAGAAAATATCTTTTAACATGAAAATAATATTGTTTCCTTTAAGTTGTCACCTTTGCTTGTATGAAATATTATAAAACATTACGTTATTAATCATTATTCATTACACATACCTCTTATAATAATTATAACATTTAATTTATATCATAATTTAAAAATAATAAATTAGTTCTTTATATATTAAATAGTAATTTTAGATTTTTGTAACTCGATTAATTTTTAAATAAATGTTAAACGAAAACATGAATTTATATTATTTACTTCATTTTGTTGATTATTCCTGAAGTGCTGTTTCTAATAAAATTATTTTGTCACTGTAAAATAATTTGAATATTATGAACTAGAATTACACTTTAAATTATTCTAATTAGGGAACCACAATTTATTGTCTGGATCTCTTTGATACCTTGTAATATATTGAAGCCCGTGTTTACCATTTGAATCATAACTATCAAAATATTACAATTCCTTGAAATTTTCTGGAAAACTTAGTAAAAAGTATACCCAACAATCAGTAACATCACCATTCAGTAATTTGATTTTAGTCATCTGTCGAGTATAAAAATCTGGATGATTTTCAAAATCATCTAAATATATATTTCATCATTTTTATATCAACATCATATATTTCACCATTTATTTCCTAATATTTTATTCATAATAAGCATTGGTTCCTATTTTATTTTATTATTCTCACTTACACGACCAACGCCTTCTTTTTTTAACAAAAACAGTATATTATATTTAGTGGAAATTACTAAGGGATATTTTTGTATTGTTTTCGCAATTGATTTAAATATTGCACAGCCATGGTTAACATCATTAAGATGATAATGGTTTGGTTGATTTTGTTTCAATGTTCCATTATTGAAATTAATTAATAGTAGTATCAACTGTAAATTAAAGAAATTAAAGATAGCAAGTAATACAAAATAATAAATCAGATTTTTTAATTTATAAAATAATCTATATAGGTAAGTATATAAATATTTTAAAATATATGTTTTAAATACTTCTATGTATTAAATGTTATAAAATTACAACGTAAGAAAAACAATTGTCATACATTTCTATAAATTACATATATAAACTTCAAGATATGATTTAATTTAAGTACATGTATTTATGATTTAATTTATAAAATGTATTAGTACACAACTATTTAACCTTTATATAAAATGATGAAAAAAAACCAACACAGTAACTAAGATCAACTTATTACCTCCTATTAATTTATAATAAATCATATAAGTGTTCAATCATATGACTGATATTCTCTTTAAATTAAAAATTTATAGAAAGCAATATCATTGTAATCTAAGTATCACCTGATAAAAATATTTACAGTACGTACATTAAATTGATTTATAGTTAATAATGTATTGTGTATGCAGTCATACATTTTAATTACATTTAATAACCTGAATAATAAAACAATTGATATTATTTATTATTTAATAAATATAGATAGCCATAATAATAATATAAGATAAATGGAATTTTTAAAATAAATAACTCAAAATGTATTTATAATTTATAATTATTATAATTATACAATAAAGACTAACACAGTATTAACTATTAATATTACAATTACCAATTAAAAATAATTAATTAACTTATGTTTATTGGATATTTACATTAATATCAAATCTAAACCTATTTACCTATACTAAATTTTTTAATTATCAAATTTTTCAGAAAAGTGTGAAATAAATGAAGTATTTAAAGTTTTTAAATAAAAATTCTTTCCACACAAATCATTTATAAAATATTCCAAAAAGTATTGAATTTTAAAATATAATTTGATAAATTACCGTTACAAAAAATGTTTTGAATAATTTAATCGACATAATGCAGAGTATTTATTTAATATGACATTTTTATAAATTTACAATAATCCTTGTCGTTTAAGATCTTCATATGTTTTTTTAGTCACTACATTTCCTTGTGAATCTTCAAATTCTTCTTCATTTTCTGGTTGCCATAGATCATCATGTTTCATGGTTTTTAATTTCTCCCAGAGTGCAAGAGCATCTTCAATTTGAGTCACATTAGCAAAATGTGCTGTATTTGGTATACCTAAACATCTCATGCCATGTGCATGTCTCCATTCTGCAAAATGTCGTTGGAAAGCCTTGGGACCCTTATATGTAAAATTACCACAAATTTCACAATTATAACTGATATTTAATCCATGCAACTTATATAACCAATATGGAATTGGCTTCCCATCCCAACCAAGGGGTAAACTTTTTGGATTATAAGGTATATCTTCTCCTTGTTCTTCTTCAGACTCTGCACTTGCATCATTTTCTGAATCATCACGTTCTCCTTCTGTACGAGCTTGTCTTCTTTGAACATTTTCTTTGGTAGCTACTTTTTGTTCTGATAAAAGTTCACAAAACTTGTATACTTGAGCCTCAAGTATTGCTAATTCCTTTTGTCTATCATTTTCTTTGGTACGGTTCATTTTTCCTGGTTTTCCTTTGGCTAATAAAGAAGGATCTAATGAAGTTTTTCCCTTCGTTGAAAATAATCGTTGAGCTCTTTCTTCTAATGTTCCACCACATTTTAACCCTAAAGCCATTAAAGCAGATTTTAAACGATCAAGTCCAAGTGAGGCTAATTCTTCCCAAGATGAAAAGGCATACAAATCCAAATGTGCCCCAACATTAGCTAAAGCACTACTAGTGTCTTTTGGCCAACCTGGAAAAGTGCCTTCTTCCCATTGATTCATGAATTCGTTTTTAACATTTTCCATTTCAATATTTATATCATGTAAAGGTTTTATTCGTAAATAATAACTATGTAAGTATTCCAACAAGGTATCCACATATTTTCTATACTCTGAATTTTTACGATCTTTAGGAATATCAAATAAATGATCGAATATGGAGAGGTAAGTGATATAATCAACTTTTTCTATTCCTTTTAAATTTACATATCTCTCATAGCATTCATGTAAATCCAGATATCTCCCATAACCTTCTTCATCTGTAAAATCTATCATATTATTCATTTCTTCTGATGGATTTTCACGAAGATTATTCAAATTTTCAAACTCAACACATAGTGGCACCGATAATTCATTTGGATGTTTTTTATGGAATTCTTTTATGTTTTTTAAACGGAAATAAAATTCAGCAAATTCATTAGGTCCAGATATTGATGCAATTTCTTCTCTACGTAAACCATCTTTATCTTCATAAAACTCTTTTAATCTATTAGTTCCTTCCATATACTGATCAAGCAACAATTTGAGTCTATGTTCTGAATTAATGACATCTCTGGTCGTAGGTTTTTTCCACAACATTTCTTTCACCATAGTATCAATTAAACGCTCCCGTTCTTCATGATAACGTCGTTGCTGTTCTATTGATGTCTCCATTTCACTTCTAATTCAAATTGTAATAAATAATATAATAATATTAAAAATAATATTATAACATAATATTTATAATATTAGATTATCCAAATAATACCTAATATAGTTGTTAACAAATAATACTCACATGAATATGGTATATATACGTGCTTTAAACAAAAACACCAAACTCTTCAACAAATTAATTATACTTGTAATTTGGAAAAGTTAACATTTATTTGTAAGAAGACAATAATGAAGAAAAAATATATTATATTTAATATATATATATATTCTAATGTATATTTTCTTTTTTATTATAACTACCAAGTAATTGGTAAAAATAAAAGACGTGTAGAACTTTTATTATAGTTACGACTATGTTATTCCGTGCGTTAGAAGCATAGAAAAGAGATTAAAAACGTGGTTAGAAACAATAGAAACGTTCGGCAAGGCGCAAAAATCGACTTTTTGATTCGAACATTTCTAACATATCAGAAGTGGGATTGTGTTTGTGTTCTCAGGTTCCAAGCAGTGGGGAGTGCCGGTGCGACTGCTACGGCTCTAGTTGAGTGTAGGGTAGCAGTTCGCGCACTCTAGTGGACGAGTCTTGAAAGTTGTGTAACGAGGCTGGTTGGTTAGCAACGATGGCTGTGTATGTGTATCCGATGAGGGACCGACCAGATTGTAGGACGTGGCCCGATCGGTGAAGTCGGATGGCCGAATGTTTGTTGGCAACCAGTTTAGAAGCGTCCGGTTTAGGCCACGATTTAAGATTCATAGGTTGGGAAATAGAGTATGAAAACATGACCGGTAAATCTACTGTTGAAATTAGCTGTTAAACTAATGACTAGTGCGACCAGCGGAATTATTTTTAACTATTTTAATACCTTTTGCAAAAAACGCAGGTATTTTTATTATTAATCATCACGATGTAGAGAAGGATAAGGTGATACCACTCGACCTCTTATCAGTAAAACTTGCGGGTCTATTTTTTTAGGCATTTTGGTAGTTCAAATTTGCTGTACAGGCTCCACAATTTGCCCGGAGGCCTAATTTTCTATACAGATAATATGTTATGATGAACGTTTTTAATTATTTTTTTATTCTTTTATTATTCTTTTTTGTAAACTAACAATAATATATTACAAAAAACAGTGTGACCAATTACGATAAACCAAATAGTCAATTCAAATATAATTTTAGGGTGGTATAGTGTGATATGTCTAAAAAGTAAAATTCGAAAACAAAAAGTATTTTCTAAAATAATAAATATTACTAAAAACTTAAATGAAATTCTAAGTTCCACGAACTAAGATATATCCACATTTAGCATACCCAAAAATGAACGGATATCATGGGGAAAATCTTTAGGAATAGAATTAAAAAATAATTTCAGAGTATGCGAAAAAGATATTATTACTGAGTGGGTCTCAGGATCTGGTACAAATAAACACTCAATAAGTAATAATTAAATGATATTTATCTTCTTCAAACATTTTAATATCTCAGTGACTCAGTTATTATCCATTATATAATATATAACCGTGGTCTGAAGTCTGTGATCTTCAAAGTCGATCGGTACCTTAAATTGTGATAAAAATTAATAATATTTATTATCTTAGGGATAAACAATCCTATGATAATATTATGCATTATTGATGTAATCACAGATTAAGTGAATACTCACTTAATGTGATGTAAAGTTACAATTTTGAATTTTATACAAAATCTTTGTTGAAATTATTGAGTCATTAAACCATGACAAAATAAATTTATTAAAATTATTTTGTCATGATGTATTGACGTTGACGTTTAATTGTTAAAAAATATCAATTTAATTATACTTTTTTTCATATTTGTTTTGTACGATTTAAAATTTTGTTTACTCGATTGTAACTAATAAATTCATAATATATATTACATGTAAGTTAATTGGTGTGGTTCATATTCACTGTTCAATTCATACGATTATTTAAAAAAATGTAATACACAACTATAACTAATATTTTTAATTTCAATCTATAGATTGTTACTTAATTTAGCAATGGCCAAATCAATAAAGGAAGATAATAATGGTTCGAAAGATAATTATTATTATCAACGTAAATGTAAGACATTATTATTATTGATCAGAGAAAATATATATGTAAGTATAGTACATACGTTTAGTGTTTAATCAAATTTTATAGCATGAAAATTAATTTTACTCTCATTACTCACTGATTAAATGTTCACGTTACAGAAATAGTTTATGAAATACACAACAATCATTTTATAATGATCATCAACTACCATTCTTGTAATGCAATTTTTTTATTACTCTGAAGTCTTAATAAACTGTTATAAATTAAAACGATAGGTAATTTTTTAGATTCTAAACGAAGCAATAATGTATTCCTTTTTTTTTTCAAGATACTTTTTAGGCTGAAAAATACTTTAATGACTATAAATGGGGTGTGCTTTTAATAGAGAAATGCACCTAGTTGGTACTTATTTTCTTTCATAATTTTTTTGGGATTTCTTAATAGATTTACCTTTTATTAGTATGAACTACAATAAAGTTTAGGTATTTCAATTTATTAAATTAAGATACTAATGAGATAAATAATGATAATATATAAAATGCATAGACTTGAAAATTGTATTGAGTCTTCATGCAGATATTTTACATACATAATGATATTTTGTAACTGTTATTTTCCTTTTTAAATTTAATTATAGACTATATTTTATTAAATTAATTAAATATTGACAATTAATTTATTATTAGTAAAATTGACTGAACTTTGCTTAGAATCATTTTTATGTGACAATTTATCATTTCATTCAAATTTTAAATATACGAGTAATACAACTCTATTCTTTCATGGCCATTATCCACAGTTGTATTTTGTTTTCTTTTTAATGTTATATGTACTGTTATGTATTCTATTAATTAATTATGGTTAAATATATTTATGGACTTGATGAACATTGCCAATAATAAACCTGGTTATAGAAAAAGTAATCATTTTTAAATTAATTTTAAGGAAAATGCTATAATTTGTGATGAAATATCACAAACGCAAGAAAAATTATTAATTGTACAAGAAGAATGCAAATTTTTAATGAAAAAATTGAAGTTGTTTGAACCTCAATTAGGTAAATTTATATTAGGTATTTATATTTATTATTTTATACAAATTTATTACCTAATCAAATATATAAAATTGTATTTAATAATATTTTTTTTTGTATATTTTAGCAACTGTAGATATCGAAACTGTTAAAAAGGCAATTAATAGAAAAAAATCAAATAATATTTCTAATATTTTTAATGCTGGTATTTATATATTAAATGTAAAATTAATGAAATTCATATTATCTCTATACTACCTTCATATATTTATAGGTATAATAAGACCAAAGCGTTTACCTGCTAAATGTAAGAAAAACACAAGTGATATTAAAGATGTTGAAGTTGAACAACCAATTATTAGTGGAAATATAACTATTTTCACTCTTGGAGAAGTAAGTAATTAAAAATAGATTAATTTAAGATATTTAGATCTTATATACAATCAGTGGTGTACACAGGATTTATAAAAGGGGGAACTGTAATAATTAGTGTATAATATACTCATATAGTGATAATTATAAAGAAGCAGACAAAAACTAAGTAAGGCGGGGTCCATACGGTGATAATTGCTATCGCGATAGTTACCTTCATGATGGTTATGATCATAAACTATCAAACTATTGCAAAAGCTACTATCATGCAAGCTACTATTATGAGAATTATAGTAACTATGACAAAAAATACGTGAGCTATCGCATTATTTCACTGTCTCACTGTTGTGAAAGTTTTATATTTTTAAATATATTATATATTTATATATACACTATTACTATAATAATTAATTTATAATATTGTAAAATTATAATTTTAATTATATTATAAAATATTAAAAGAATTTGAGATTTTTAAGTTTCTGGAAGTGTACCGAATCTATTTCCTTGTCCAAATATGTTTCTTTTTATAAAATATTCTTGATCTTTTTAATTTTATTATTTCGTTTATAAAGTGGAGTGTAAAATAAAAACATATACCTACTCTGAACTACTCAATAAATATGTTTTCTCATATATAAAGGATTTATATATACCTTCCATAACAAACGCACCGAAGATTGTAGTAATGTTTCAAAACGTTTTGCCCATTTTTGGAGATCTGGCTTAAGGTATATGTACAGATTAGATTAAAGAAATTTATATTTTAGTACCCATAATTAATTATCAGTAATCATGATAATAGTAATAATTTAGTCCATAATATCAAATTGTAAAATTTTTTCTCCGTATTATTTATACAAACATTTACCTAATAAGAAAACCAATATTTTTTACAAATGTAATAAAAATATATCATACAACCAATGGGGGCCCGTATATTTAGCCCCTATAACCCGCCTATGTGCGCCACTGATACAACCAATGGCTGATTTCTAATCACCTAACCTAGGATAATATAAAATGAAGACCTATTTAAATTGTATTTTATAGATTGTATATGAAACACCATATTATTATAATGACCGTGCTTTATATCCAGTTGGATATTATTCTACAAGAGTTTATGCTCATTTTAGAAATATATATTCAAAGTGCACATATCATTGCAAAATAATCAAAGCTGGAACATCACCAAGGTGCATTTATTAAATTAATTAATTAATTTGTTCTTAATTAATAAGTTTTTAATTTATTTAGATTTGAGATTATGGATAATGATAAACATTTTAAAGTTTCTGGATTGAGTACTGATGAATGTCATAGTCACCTTATATCATTAATTAATAAAATGTTAGGTACTACAGATTTAATACCAGCAAATAGAAATGGTGATAGATTTTTTGGGTTGACTTTACCTCCTGTACGTTTTAAACTCCAAGAAAGAGCAGAATCAAAACTTTGTACAGGATATATTCCACTGAAAACTCAAGTATATTAATAAACAGTTTAAATATTTATTAGTTTTATTTATTAGATTATTATATCATATTAAACTCCCAAAACACTTAAATTTTTAGAAATTACATTTATATTTTGGTTTTTTTTAATATAGTTGACTAATTATAATATACAAATTTTATACTTTTCAAACAATTATTTTTTTTTGATTAATATAATTTTCTAAAAACAATATTAGACACAAAAATATTTATGTATTGTATATAAATTCAACATTTATTTTATTTGTGAAATGGTTACATGTCCCAATAAATAACTTTTAATATAAATTATACCTACTTAACTATTTGATTTAATTTGTTTCCAATAGTTTGATCAAGATGCAGAATTGAGAGCTGAAAACGACCCTTCGATCAATTTTGAGAGCTTACATACTACTTTAAAACGGATTCGATCAAAACGATAATTATTTTAAATATTTATTATTAATTAGCTAATATATTTTGAAGATTATCTAAACTATTACATTCTTTATTCTATTAATAAATTATTTTAAAGATATAAGGACTATTATATGTAATAAATTATAATTAGCATTTTGTTTATTTAGTTATCCACAGATTAAATTTAATTATAATAGTCACATATTTGATAATTAATGTTATTTATAATTTTACCAATTATTGTTTATTAATGACTTAGGACATCATTATACATTTTTGTCATTACAAACATTCATGTTCATGTTCTAAAAAAATTTTTTATCATACCACTTTTGAAATAAATAAATATAAATTTTTTGAAATATTTATTTATTTTTAGATTCTGAGTGAAGTGAAGAATATATTTGTTTTGCAATAATGCATTTTTTCTATGCATTGTGTTGTAATTTTACCTTATATTGCTAACTTTAGTTTCAAAATATGTACCTATCAGTTGCCATTTTTTTTTTCTGTTTATATATATAGCTGTTTAAAGTTTAACATTTGAATAAAAGATTAATTTACTCGGCTTTCACTACTAACTCATTTATTAATTATTCGTCATTAGTACCCATCACCTATAAAAGTGTTTATAAAATGCCTAAATGTCCATATCTGACTGAACTTCCCTAATAATTGTTTTTCGAATGCAATGATTCATTATTTTATTCAAATTTTAATTAAAATGTAACCACTATCTTCTTCACAACTGTAGTGCTGTGTGCTTTCTTAACTATAAATAAACAACATTAATGTAATTATAAAACTAAAAAAAGACGATCTGATACTCCTGTCGCAGGGATATAGGTGTGCATATCATAGTATTTAATTATAATTATAATTTGAATGCAATGATAAACCATTGCATTCGAAAAAACGATTCTGAGCGAAGTTCAGTCAAATAATGTAGGTATTGATTAATATATAGCTGTTTTTCGTCATTTTTTTATCGTTTTTTCTAACGCATAGTGTCAATTTTGAGAAATTCGAAACCTAAATAAAGTACCAACTACATCCACTTTGCTACCAGAAACATATGCTATTCGTGATAATCGGAGCATTATTTCGGGTAGTAAAAGGGTCTTCATACTTAGAAAAAAAAAACATTGTAAAACCGATACATTCTTCGCTACGCTCAGAATCTAAAAAATAATAATAAATAAATGTCACTCAAATCTCTAGTTATTTGGGTTATAATATATAATTGGATTACTAAAATAATGTAAAAATTAAAAACAAAAAAAAATATTCGGTTATAGAAAGTATAATATAAATATTTCATGTTGTACCTAAAATATTGTAAGGCAAAAATCCCTATTAATTTTAATATTTTATTTTATTTTTAATTAAACTGAGAATACGACTATACCTATAAGAAATATGGAAAATACAGTTTTTATTCCAGTTATTATTCAACACTATGATAATTAGTAATTACCTACTTATTGTAAATTTATAGTTATATTTTATTTACATAATTAAATTAAATATAAATAATAAACTTTTTTATTTTTATTACAAAAGAAATCCTGCCTTTTATTAGTTCAGTGGTTCTCAACCTTTTTCGATATGTGTCACCTTTATTAACGATTGTTATATACTTGGTCACCCTACAATCGAAATATACAGTAATTATATTAATGTATTGAATATCAAGGTGTTTATTAAACAACAGATGTTACTCCGATGTAATGGTTATTAAGACAATTAGATTTTATTTAAAAAAAAAAAATTAATTTCATTTTTTTCTTATACCTTCAATAATTTATGTCATCTAACCTAACCTTACACTGAGATTATGTCACTCCAGGGAGACATGTCACCCCGGTTGAGAATCTCTGTATTACTGTATTAGTTGTTTAATGTATTATATATTTATAATTGTTATTTTGATTTTAATATTTGTACCTATAATTCCAAAAAAAAAATTTTATTTAAGTATATTGTTATATGTATTTTAGATTCTGAGCGAAGCGAAGAATGTATTGGATTTACAATGATGTATGATTTTTTGTTTTTTTTTCTTATTCTGTAGACACTTTTACTACAAGAAATAATGCTCCAATTTTCACGAATAGCATAAGTTTCCGGTAGAAAAGTAAATCTAGTTGGTACTTTATTTAGGTCATTTTTCGAATTTCTCAAAATTGACTCTATTCGTTAGAAAAAATGACGAAAAACGGCAATATATTAATCAATACCTACATTATCTGACTGGAATCTAGGAAAAGAAAGCCATGGAAAAAAAGCCAAGAACAAAAAGACGATCTGATACTCCTGCCGCAGGGATATAGGTGTGCATATCATAGTATTTAATTATAATAAATTATAATTTGAATGCAATGATAAACCATTGCATTCAAAAAAACGATTCTGAGCGAAGTTCAGTCAGATAATGAGGTATTGATAATATATTGCTGTTTTTTCGTCGTTTTTTCTAACGCATAGTGTCAATTTTGAGAAATTCGAAAAATGACCTAAATAAAGTACCAAGAACATCCACTTTCCTACCGGAAACATATGCTATTCGTGAAAATCGAACCATTATTTCGGGTAGTACAAGTGTCTTCGATATTACGAAAATAAAAAAAAAAAAAGATTTTTTTGCTTAGCTCAAAATCTAAAAAACTATTTTCCATCATGTAAATAAATAAATATATAACAAATCATTTTCATACGTCTACTTTATTTACATTAGATTTGTAAAAAATTCATCTTAATTAATAGAATATTTTTTAAATAACAACTAAAACAATAATTGTAATAATTATGATACTTAAAATTGATCATATTAAATTAAAATAAATTATGTGCCGGATTTTTTTAAATATTGGGCTGTATTTATTTTCTGCTGTCTCTGAATTCGAAATCTGCGCATGCTTATATTTCACCCATATTTATGTAGATCGAACTGGACTTATAAATTGTTTCGAGAAAAGAAACTTAAACGCCTTGTTTGACGTTTGTCCAGTGGCGGTTCCAGAGACTTGGTTGGGGGGGTGCCAAGTTAAAATTTTGGGATAACTTTATAACAAAAAAACACAAATTTTTACTACCATAATTATACGTAATAATGTAATTTTGTTTTTAACAGTATACAATTTTTTTAAATACGGTCCTGGGAGGGGGCCGTGGCCCCTTGCCCCCTCCTTGGAACCGCCCCTGCGTTTGTCCCACCAAAAATAGTTGACCTTGCGATTTCGACGATTTCTTCGTGTAAATATAACAATATCTACCTAAATAATATTATGTTTTTCTGGGTCATGTATTATTTTTATTCCCAGACTTCATATTATGGACAATATAATATAGTATCTACCTATGTACGATATAACTGGATGCAATTCGGTTTTACAAAAATACAAAATATTTGAATTTTGAACATTTAACGTCGTACATAATACGTTTGCGATTTAATAAACATTAGGTATCCTATTTACTATTAATTTAATTTAAGAGTACGTACTAATGTTACGTATGTTTCTTTAATTTTTTATCACTAATTATAATTAATAATAGTTATTAATGAGGCATTTATACTAAAAGAAAGAATTTAGAAATTTATACTAAAAGAAGAGTAGCTAGGTACTCTTCGGATTTTGTTTTTTTTTTTTTAACATATACTCGTATATTACTCGTATATTACCACATAGTAGCGAGATGGCGCAAACGAAAATTTGCTGAAATTAATATACCTAGTTATTGAGTTATCGTCATTTTTATTTGACATTTTGGTGATTTTATTTTGTGCAGGGTGGTTAGAGCTTAGAGAGGGATTATTAGATATATATACCTAGTTTTGAAATAATATTATTTATAATAAAAAACCCCCGTGTACAGGCCCGCGCTTACCTGTTTAGCTGCCCTTGTGCTATAAGAATAATGGCTGCCCCTACACCTTACCATAATCGTAATATTTTATAGTATTCTACTACAGTGGT
>JAIUCT010000011.1:4359187-4386456 GCA_021307375.1 Tetraneura akinire
AAAAAAAAATGTAAGGGTTTGTTTAACAAGTTGTACCTATCAGGCGCAGATCCAGAAAATTTTAACAGGGGATGCTAAAATGAAAAAAATTATTAGTAGTGATATACTTTTTCATTTTTTAAAAATGTAGGTATGTATAAAAAGTTTTTCAACATTAACATTTTTAATAAATATTACTTTTAATTAATATTACAATAATAATTATGAAAAATTTTTTTATAAAAATTATATATAAAATAAAAATTTTATTGATGGTCAAACGATAGGGGGTGCTTGAGCACCCATAGCTCCCCCCTGAATCCGCGCCTGGTACCTATAAACAATAATTCAGAATTTTTTTCTCCTTATAATGTAGAAAAAACAATTGTTTAATAAATAAATAATAACTTGCTTAACAATGTTAATAATTAGGTACATCATAATATTTATATAAAATATTTAAATTATAATACATTAAACATTTAATAATTAGGTAACTTATTATAATTGATATAACGTTTTATTATTAATATAATATATTTCAAATAAGATAATATATTATGATTTATGATTTTGATACACATATATATTTATATATTTCGAATTTTTATCAAAATAACGAAAATATTTTGATATGCTAATTAAATCTTGAAACTAATTTTATCTAAAAACGACCATATCTATATCATAGAGATTATTTTAAGTTTAAGGCCGCCCTTAAGTTTTGGCCGCCTTTGTTATTTGCACACCTTGCACACCTAGTTCGCGCGGGCCTGCCCGTGTATATAAACATTTTAGTTATTTCATGTTAAACGATTTGATTTTTTTTTTTTTATAAAAAAGAGATATTATCGGAGCTCTTAGTTTATACTCAACACAAAACTTGCCTACTTTGAAATATTAAATAAAAATACTTCTTATATACATTTCCCTTATAAATTATATCAGGGACTAAAATTATGTGCGAGTGTATTACAACACACATTGTGTAATACGAAATGTTATGAGTGCATTACAAAACTACAAAATAATCATCTGTCATCTGTTTAGTGACATGTCTCCCTGGAGTGACATATAATTTTCAGTGTAAGGGTGACATAAATTATTGAAGGTATAAGAAAAAAATAAGAGAAATTAATTTTTTTTTAAATAAAATCTAATTGTCTTAATAACCATTACGTTGGAGTAACATCTGTTGTTTAATAAACACCTTGATATTCAATACATTAATATAATTACTGTATATTTCGATTGTAGGGTGACCAAGTATATAACAATCGTTAATAAAGGTGACACACATCGAAAAAGGTTGAGAACCACTGGTGTAGTGGTTATATTATAATTTAATACTATTAAAAAATATTTTAAAATTGACTCGTGAAGTCGTGAAACAATAATTATTATGAAAATATAAACATATACCAAGTACTAAGATGAGATAAAACATGTACCTAACATGTGGTAGACTGGTAGGTATAGATTTTTATCATTTTAAGGTAAAGGATTAAAGACTAAAGATTAAACAAATTATTTTTGTGATGAAGGTTTGTTTTAGTTATTAATTTATTATAAAGTTATAATGTACTTACTAAAATTTATCTAATAGGTAAAAAAATTTAAGACTTATAAATATGTATAATATGTCTATATACCTAGTTTATACATTATAAAATCATAAAATAATTTTATTATATTGTTTTATGATATGAGTAAAAACACCAATAAATAATAATTTATGGTTTAATTTCAAGTGTGTACCTAGTACGAAAAAATATATATTTTAGCCTCTGAATATAATATGTGAATGTTGAATAATATTGGAAAAGTTAAATGCTGATTCGAGTGTCCCATCACCTACTTAGGTATGTCGTATATGACGTGACGCTATATGCCATAAAAAAACTTTCTCTCGCAATTCGTAATTTCGAAAACGATTAATTTTCTCGCAAATTATCGTTTGCACTACCAATGAAATATATATTATTATTAAAAAAAAAAAAATCAATTTCTAAGGGGTAGCTAAACTAGAATTGTTCCAATATAATAATATTATGTACGTGGGCATATTAATTTTTTCGTTCAAATTTTTTTATTTTTTTAAAGTAATTTTTATCATGCGATATTTAGTATTTACGATATTTCTGATAAGGGAACACGATTATACGACGCAGTGATAATAAAATATCTCAAGTATTGTTTTAGCGCATGCGTAAAAGATGTAAGTTGGAACGTAAAGATGGTATGTCGGTAGGTATTTACCTTTCATAGAGGAATTCTTTCCAGCGACCGTGAGGATCATTGAACTGCGTTCGTGGTCGTTGTTTACACTGATTTGTATTAGTGTATCAACATCAACTAACAAAAAAAAAAAAATTATCAATATCAGAGTTGTTGTTCCATTGTCATTTTTCATTTCTACAACATGACGGACTCGTTAGTTTCACAATAATTTTACGCTACCCATAAATTTTTTTTTATAAAATATAATAACTGAATAATAAAACATATGTTGGTATTATCGTTAATTTTTTACTTGTTCTGATTCTAGCATTCCTATTGCCGGTACCCAAATAGTCCAATACCAAATGTAATTAACTAGTCATTTAAAAATAATCTGTCAATTATTAATCGAATTTATTTTCAACATCAGTGTCGTTTCAGGAATTTGTCATTGAAAATCGAATATTTTTTAATAAACGTAAGTAAAACTTTGATATACTTAAATAAATATTTATTGTACATATAAACTTTATAATTATAAATTTAATGTAGATAACGTATAATATAATGTACCTAAGTGGGCTTTAATAGAGTATTTTTATTATTATTTTTTATATAATATTTCATTCATTTATTCGTTAATTATGTGATGCCATTTAAAAACCCAATAATTAAAATAGGTAATGAAGGGTCTGGTATTTTATTTCATTTTATTTTTTTATTTTCTCATAAAAAAAATAATACAATTTGTATCGCGATGAAATAAACCTTATGAAATTGATTCACTAGTAAAGCTAATATGATAAAAAAAAGAAAATGTTTAACGTGCAAAGTAAAAATTTAAACAGATTTATAAATTATTTAAAAATGTGAACATTGAATAGATTTCAATTTTGTTACTGATACTTATATCTTTGTGATTGTATTATAAATTAATGTCCGAAATATTCATTTATCATCTAGAAATATGTAAATATTAAGTTTTTTAAATTATTTAATTTTTTCTTTTTATTTAGGTAATTTGTGTTCATTAAAATAACTAATAATAATTTATTTTACTCAATAACAATTTAGATAATAATTAACTCTTTTTTTTTTTTTAGTTTTGAATTTTCAATTATAATTTGTAATGTTTGCCAGAGCTACATTTTATCCTACATTACTATATAATGTATTTATGGAAAAGGTTTCGCAACGTAACTGGTATGACCGAATTGATGAAAATGTTATTTTAGGCGCTTTACCTTTCAGGAGTCTAAGTCAAAAGGTACGTTTTAATTCATATTCTAAATGTGAAGTAAAAAATAGATATTAACTATTATAGTAATTTGATATTCATTTATATTTATAGTTAATTAATGAAGAAAATGTTAAATGCATAATATCATTAAATGAAACATATGAATTACAACATTTTACACCTCAACCAGATGTAAGTTTAATATTATTACATTATATAGGTACACGAGTGTTTTGTCCATATTATTGTGTTCTGATAATAATATTGTTAATATGCTAGTAGCCAATTTACCATAATTCCATATTATATATTGTATAATTTTTTAATTATTTTAGGAATGGAAGGAAATGGGTGTAGAACATTTTCAACTCAGTACTAGAGATATTTTTGAAACACCTTCGCAGGAAAATTTAATTCAAGGTGTTTCATTAATAGAATCAGTTTCAAAAAATGGTAAAACTGTTTATGTACACTGTAAAGCAGGCCGGACAAGAAGTGCGACCCTTGTAGGTTGTTATTTGATGTGGGTAAGTACTCATTTTATAATATGTTATATAATATATTATATAATATATACTTATTTATCATTAACATTTAAAATATATTTTTTTAAATTTCAGAAACACAACTGGACACCTGAAGAAGCAATTAAAAATATTGTTACCAAGAGACCACATATTTGGTTACGAAGTCAACAATTAGAAAGTCTCCAAAAGTATTATGATGGTAAATAGAAATATATCATAATATTTAAATCAAGAAATTAATTTATATTATTTTTCTTAGATATCATAAAAAATAAATGTCTTCCAAAATAAATTTTATTTACAAATACAACCAACACTACATACTATTATTTATGACAATAATTATTATACTCATTTAGAAATATTAATATTTCAATTAATATTGTTAAAATAATATTTCCTTAACTAGAAAACACTGCTAACACAATGATTTCTTACAGTATTATAATTACATTTTATATATATATAAATATATAATTTTTTTTTTTAATGGTGAAGTGTTTACATAATAATAGGCTGTGATAATTTAGTTAATATATCTTCTTTGGTGTTAGTTATTTATAAATAGAATTGTTTATGTTATGTTAGTGTATGGAAAATTATTTTTTAGATTATTAAAATAAGTAAGTTAATGTATGGAAATGTCTTCCAATTTAGGTACCTTATAATTATAGAAGAATAATTGTCATTATATTATGTATTTAAATTTAAAATTACTATTATAAAATCATTGTATTTTCATAGGAAACTTCATCATACATAGCTCATTTATGATTTAAGGTAATTTGTAAAATTAAATTACATATAGTGTGATTGAGACAATAAATACATACTGATGTTTATAATAAAAATTAAATTGTCCTTAATACATTGACAATAAATTTTTGTACTTGAATTAATTTTTATATGGACAATATGAATATTATTATATAAAGTAGTAATTTTATATTTTTATTTGTTCTTATTATTTCAACAGTTGTTTTATTATTAATACTATTATTATTAGCAATGTTAAATTATTATTTTAATTTCAAATTATAATTTGTGTTAAATTTAATATTTTATTTAATAATAATTGTTTATTCATATTAACCTATACCTAGGTATATACATTCTATGTAGTATTCTATGATTTACATTTTTTGTACGACTTTAATATATGTTTATCATTCTATTAGGTATTTAATGGTACTATATGACCAAGCAACAAACGATTATCAATTTTCAAAATAATAACCGTAAAGACTTTCAATGCTTTAAAACAACAAATAGATAAATATTAAAAAATGATATATTAAAATATATACAATATGTGATAAAATGTAAATATTGTTAGATTCATAGGCGTGCGCACGGGGTGTGCAGAGTTTGCAGCTCCACACCCTGCAAACAATTCTAACTATTTTAAATTTATAATTTGTTTTCAAATATTATATTTATATTTTATTTTACGTATACATATGTGTATACTAAATACATTTTTTTTTTGTTACAATATAATAATATTATCTATAATGTGTCTATATGACGAAAAAGGCCGCAGTCATTAATATTATCGTGATGTACTCGTATATATTTTTATCCTTAGATAGTTATAGTTCATAGTTTCATACGACATACGCATACTGTACCTATTATAACACGATTAAAGATATTCGTGCTGAATAATATGGTCTAATTATTTATAATTTGATTATTATATTTATGCATAGACCTTTTAATAGATCAATGTATTTATGCTACAAAGTAATATGCAATGAGTTGATATTATTCCATGTAAAAAATTGGCAGATATAATTTTTCCTCCAATTTAGTGTGTTTATCACTTTTCTGATTATCAATTATTATGAAGTGAAATAATGAATTGTCATACCTTTTGATTATCATTAAAAACATTAGTTTATCATTAATTTGTATTAATTAGGCAATTAAGTTAAATGGAATAATTATTTTATAATTTTATTTGTGATTTACATTATTTGATGACTTGATGTAAATTATAAATATCTAAAATGGCTTCAAAGAAACAAAATACATTATTGAATTTTTTTAAACCCAAAGAAAAAAAGACGAGCTGATACTCCTGCTGCAGGGATATAGGTGTGCAAATCATAGCGTTTAATAAAAAAATATCAACTTTAAACAACTATAAAAAATAATTGAGACCAGGGATTTTTCTAAGTATACTTCAATACAATTTTCAGACCATTATGCCTAAAACTAAAATTGCCAATCTAAACATTATCAAACATAATTTATATGAGTAAGTACTAAAGCTTAAATATTGTATATTAAGTTTTAATCAATTTAGAGAATATTTATCAGATATTGTTGTAATTAGTTAATGTACAATTCTATATTTCCCAATAAAATTTTTTTGCTTCTGCACACCCTACAGTAAAATCCTGCGCACGCCTATGGTTAGATTATATTTAATCTTAAATACATTAATTTAAAAATAATTTTTTTTACAGAAATGTTACTGTAATTAAATTACTATGCATAATTATATATACAGGGTGTTTTAGATTTATTTATTCATTATAACATCTCCACAAATAAATTTCCGTTTTGTTTTAAATTATTATTTAAGTAACGGACTATAATATCTATATTACTTTTTTATATTACAGAAATTCCAAAAATTGGTACCTTCATTCAAATAAGAAGTCAACCCATCAAAATTATCATATAAATGTATATTCTATAAACTGGATTTTTCAAATTTCACTAAACATAAATAAATAATTATTATTTACATGATAATTAAATTTTTTTTTGCTTTCCGCAGAATCTAAAAGTAATACATATAGATAAAATAATAAGTAATAACTAATAACGATATAATCATATTTAGTTTGTTGGTATCTAATAATTAAAAAAAAACAACAACATTCAACAAATCATAAATTTTCATGGAAATATTAACAAATTCTGGGACACTGTATAGTAACATTATATTTCTGATTATATTTTTTTATAATGTTACTATTTAGTTATATATATAGTATATAGTTACTAATTAGTAATTACTAATTGATACATTCATACTTCACAAATGAAAGCTGTAGCTTATTGACCTGAAAAAGACTTCTATAAATATTAATATGAAATATGTTTAATTGTATTTCTATAGTTCTATATGAAATTTTTTCCTTCAAAGAAATACACCTTGTAATAATTTTAAAAACAATAATTTACCAATTTTGTTATAATGTATAATGGTATTCGTTTTATATGCAATTATAGTTTAATTATTTTTAATTATTATTTATTTAATTTTTTTTTTTTTTTTTTTTTAAGGTAAATTATAATTTTACTATATAGTATAATATAGTATAATATATTTTAATTTATTATTTCAACACAAATTAAATTGTAAAAAATCATTAGAACGTGCTTAGTTTAAAAAATAATTTTTTTATTTAGTAAATAAATTGTTAAAATAACATTTATTTATTTTAAATAATTAAAAAGTAATTAATTAAAAGTAGGTAATTTAATATTGAATATGGTTCAACGTTTGTTATAATATTAGTCGATAATAAATTAATAAATAATTTAAAAAAAAAAAAAAACAAAAAATACTTGTCTCCTTAAGAAAACGTAAAAAATATATATTTAAGATACCTACTTGAATACTTGATAATAATTGTTTTAAATAATTTAAAGTTATTTTCCTAAGTGTAAAACATAAAAACGTCGTTCATTAATTTTGTATAACATTGTAGGTATAAATATTAAAATATGTAAATTATTTCAATAATTTTTAACTGAGTTTGCAGAACATGATTAATTATTTTAACCTAAGACATAAATTCATGTTTAAGATGTGTTTAATATTATTATTTTTTGTACAATTAATTTATTAATTTTTAATATTCAAAATATTATTTATTATCAATAATTAATCGTTTTTGTAGAATTCACTAATTGTTCGGAGTAATTTTTTTTTTTTATCATTATATTATGATCCAATAAGTATTTCGTTGAAAAAGAATTAATTTTTGAAAACGTTATACTTTTTCACAATTTCGATACCTAGTTCGTCTACACCCAATCCTTATAATAATATGATAAAAACAGTAACGACTTTTGATTTTTAAATAATATGCTTTTTATGAAAATTTATACATGCTGTTTTTTATTATATTTCCCAATTTTATATTAACGTTTTTAACTTTTAAGTATAGACGAACTGACGAAGGAAGTGTGGGGTAACTTCAACGTAATATATTGGGAATGGGTAATATTAATCGGAATTTAAAAACCATCACGAATTTCATCACATTATTTCTATAAAAATATATCCTTTAAGAATTTACTACCTATTTAAAATATTTGTTACCATTTAAAAATTAAAAGTTGATATTGTTTTACTGTGGGTATACTTATACCTATATTAAGTATTTAAGAAATTAGAGTAGAATTATTAAAACTATGACAAAATATAGTACACAATTTGCAATAACACTAATAACGTTATTAAAATTGTACTTATATATTTTCAAAGATATACGCTGGATCATGATAAAATAATAACGAGTGACGAGGAATTAAAATTTCGGTTGAATTTTTTATTATTCAAATACAAATTTCAATTAAAATCTAACTAATTAATAACTATTGAATTATAGTTAATTAATTTAAATCAAATTTTTAAATATATTTTTATATAATATTTTAGGTATACCTACGTCACATCATAAATACCTAATACAAATTTAATTTAACATATTTTTCGCGTCTTTAATTATATCCACGTGCCAATTTTACTTATATACCTAACACAACATATATAATATTAATTTAAAATTAAAATTAATTTATATTTAAGGACTGGTGTGGTGAATATTTTATTATTCTAATTTTTGTTTACATTACACGTCTATTAATTCTTTCAAATCGTACAATCTGTTTCGTAACGTCTTCGCCATTTTATGTTCATACCCATACGCAAACGGAGCTTCGAGGCGTACGCGTTTTACAATCTTTTTGTCATTTTTCATTTTGTACGATTTAATCTCGATCAACAGCAATAGACCTGTATACAGTCGGTAATGCACGATTTAATTAGTTTAAGACAAACTTTACGACATAATAAGTCCAAAATTATACCTAATATTATTTTAAAAACAAAACGGATAATTATCCAGAAATAACTTAATATAGGTATATAAATTTATTAATGCATAATATTTTATGTAATAACACCTGCAATCATCGATCCGATGGCCAACACGAAAAACGCTCCTTGTAACGTTTTCATTGACATGGCAATGGTCGGTTGTTTGTCCTCGTCAACTTGTCGTGGTTCCGATCCTTCTAGAACGGGCTCGATGACCAAAGTCGCGTCGTGTTTTTTCGAACCCATCAACTTGTCGTTGAGTTTCTGGTATTCTTCTTCGGTGATTTTCGACAATATTCCACCCTCGAACAGTCGCATCAATCTATGTCAACCGCAAAAGTCGCGTGATGTAATAGCATATAACTACTCATCATATATTTAATAAGTAATAGTACGAGTTTACTCCATTTTTAATTATATATCGTCATGTTATATTTTATTAACTGGGAATGTAAAATTTTGAGTTGTGAATTTTTTTTTTTTATATATATTCGTATATTAATTATATGTAATTATAATATTAAAATATTATTAGTTTTTTATAAAAACGGTCTGGGATTGTAACGAATTTGCATATTGATTTTTAAAATGCTCGATATGAAGCTATTCTATTGCTTCTGGAACGCAACAAATGCACATATACCTACCTAATATTCTAATAAAATAAATAGATGACAATTTTTTATTTATTTATATGAGTCCTCTGCACGACTAAATGTAGTATATTAAATATAATTTCATCTATACTATACAATAACGAATCGGTTATAATTTGATTTTAAAATAAAAATAGTTTTAAATTGATTTTTATATTAGTGGATTACGCAAGTACCTATATAGGTATAATTTTCATCAATGTGTTAAAAATTAGGTACTTGTTTTTTTTTTTCATTATTTATTATAATACGCACTTATTAGTTATTTAATTAAATTATAAACTTTATAATTTTATTCTTCGATAAAATTAATACATTTCCTTCTTTTAAGTGAATATTTTTCTTACAAATTCTTGTAACTGTTCTTAGAACACAGTATAAAGTAAATTTATATTGGTATATTTTTTAAACGACATAATATTCGAGCCTAAATATTTATAAATTATAACTGCGATTGTATCTGTTATAATTTTTAATAGTTTTTTGTTTAATAATTATGATTTTAGGTACCTATGTATCTAAAAACGTATAAAGTATATTATGCGAATATTAGTGTGTTACTGGTTTATATACCGTTTTAGAATACCTCTCTCAAAAAATGTAATATACGCCACTGAACGAAACAAATTAAAAAAAAAAAAATAATAATAAAATAAATATACAAGCGAACGGGTGAAAATGTAAATTAATAAAAGACATTCCAATGTATTCCCCCACGTTTTTATAGGGAATTTTAACGCAGCTGGGGCGTACAATTCTATATATAATACGAAACGCGAATTCAATTCACACGTTTTACAATATGTAATTTCGTGTCGTCATTCAGAAACTAATAAATTTTTTATATTTTAAAATTTTTTATTATCTATCTCACACGTCACCCAATGAATTTAAAATATAATTTGATTCTCGAATTTCTATACACACGTTATTATTTATTATAATATTAAATATGTTTATTATATAAAAAAAGGCTCGTATATATATATTTTTAAAAATAATTAATTAACAATTAATTATATTTCAATAATAATTTTACAATTTTATATATTGTTAAATAATGATAATTTGTGTTTCCTAATATAATTATATTTCAATTGATTTTAATAATTTTTAAATGTTAAATTGATTCAAAATAATTCAGTTGCTCTTATAATAATAAGAAATAAAATTTATTTACGTTATTCTAAAATTAAATCAAATTTTATTTCATGTCTTAAAATTAGTAAATTTTCAATTAACTTGCTACACATTGACGTAGTTTTGGTTTAAAATCGGATTAGGTGGGAGGAAGGGTCTAACTTCATTACCGTGTATTTCCGAATGCTATACCTATGTGTATATAAATGTTGAAATAATTTATAATATATAATATATTATTCTAGAAGGTTAATAGAAAAAAAAAATTATAAGTAAATATTCAAATCGCATAATATGTACACATCACCTACATCGTATATATTTTTATATATAAAGGTAATACTTATAAGATAAACTATAATACACTATAATAGTAATGTCAATTTATTTCTATTGCATTTACTGTATTTATATCCACTGTATTCGGAAGTTACATCTGCGTGGGGGTATTATATTAACTATATATGAGGTCAATAAAGGGATGTGTCTCACACACACTATAATATAATATACTCGTGTGTAACAATCTTTTATAAAAACACATCACGTTTTTATTTATAGCTGCTGTGTGTGTGTGTTGGTTTCAAAATTATAGTCGTTATTATATTTTCAAAAATATTTACGAGAGATTACCTCTGTATGGATATTTGAAAAAAATTGTTCTCGAATTAAATTTTTCTAATTATATGTTGAAAAAAGACGATTATTCCAAATCATGGGGATTATTCTTCAGCTGTATACCTATACATAATATTTGAAATAACAAAAATATATGTCTGTATATGTTTACATTTGCAATTTGAACAATTTGCAAAGATTTTCGATTTCTACTAATATTTTGGTTTATCGCGGTATATACCTAAGATATGTTAACGACCAATATTATGATATATTTGTATAATAACTATAATTAATTTAAAAACTATACATTTTATAGTAATATACTCACACGTCGTTAAAATTGTCTCTGTACGGACATGCGCGTTGAAATGCAATTGCCGAATATCTAGTGTTTAATTTTTCGCTCAGATGAAAATATTGAGCACCTGTATGAAATCAAAAACGTACATTTTCTTTATTTTTAGGTTAACGAAGAAGTTTTACAGGTATAACGTATATGTAAAGTAGTGTACAACAATAAAATAGTATATTTACGACTTAAATATTGTTAATACTTCCTTAAGGTGTTTACAAAAATGTCCAACACTACTCTATAACATTAACACATCTAATATATAATAAAGAAAAAAAGAAGACCAGACGAGTGATAATAAATAATAAAATAAAATTGAAGATCAGAATTTTCTTCACTAAAAATACACAAAATTTGTTTTTATAGACGGAGAAAAAAATTTAAAAAAAAAATGTCGCTGCATTTATATAAATAATTGGTATTTTACCAAATCGTTTGATATCGTAGTAAAACGTCTCTCGGCCTCCGATTATCGCATAGTTCTTGTTGTCCCTAACTAGTTGCATTCCTTTTTCGGTAGAATCGATAAGGTACTCTCGCTGGCGGGACACGATCATCGATAGCTCTTCGTAAACGCCGGTACCATTCTATACAATTTTTATGAATAAGTATAAACATATAAATATACCAGATACCTATTACATGGTTTTAAATATTTTATAATTAATAATATAATACGTATACTATAAATCTAACGATATTATTATTATTATATACTAAATCACGGAGATCATATTACATACCAGTAGGTACCTACATTATGATTGCATTTGGACTTGTGTGGATGAAAATAAATTAAATATTTCGTAAATAAGGTATTAGGTAATAAGTCAATTATTATTAAATTGTATATTAATACATTTTGTACTGGCTAAAATTTTAACGAAATTAGGTCTAACCCTCTAAAAAACAATATAGGTTAACTAACTTACTTCTAGCATAGCTTGCGAAGCACTTTGAACTTCTACCAATAGCTGTAAACCAGAGTCGTGCATAGCTCTAGATAATTCGTTCAACGTATTGATGGGTGGTTCTGTTGAAAACACACGAAAATAACGTTAGTCAAAATTATAAATTAAATTTTACAATTATAGTAAAATTATTGTTAATTAGGTACCTAGGTAATATATCATGAAAGTGAAGGTGAAAACATTTTGTACAGTACATTTTATTTGTCTAAACTATAACAGCTATTATTATAAATTTAAAAAAAAAATATAATTTACCTTTTGGTGGTCTTGCTAATATAGACGTTAAACTAGCCGAGTACATATCACCAATTACATATGTTGCCGATAACATCAGTAAGCCAGCAACAAATCGGATTTTGGAATTATCCGATGGGGTAATTGTAGCTATAAGTAGAATACAGTACAAAAATAATGTAAGTACCTACATGATAGTTGTACAAATATGAAATATTATTACAATATTGTACATTATTTTTATAAATATGAATACTTAGGTAGATCCTCCTAATTGAAAAACTTTATAGATTACATGGTAAATGTAACTAAAAGTTAATTTTTAATTTTTAAAATACAAATAAAATAAATATGGACAAACGATGAATGATTACCTACATTAATTGAAAACTGGTTAAGTTTGGTTAATTATATTTGATTGAATAAATAATTAATATAAATTTATTTCTAACATCTATACAGATTTATATAAGTATTAAAATGTTATACTGTATAGGTAAATAAACCTATAACTGCATAAAATAAATAATAATGGTGTAACACAATATATTAAGTATTTTCAAATTTGTTTTTGTAACGGCTCAAATTTACTTATAATGGGACGACGGGTCACACAGTCCACAGGTTGTAAACTATTTGCAAGGATAAAATCATAATTTCTAAACTAAAAAAAATTAGTTTGGTACTTATTATAAAAAATTATAAATTATTAAAAATATTTAAATGGTATGAAATTGATATAAAATTACTATATAATAGGTACCCTACACTCCTATATAGTATTAAAATAACTGGAAAAGTAATGTTTTTGGCGGAAGTCGCCATTATAACTCGTTCTAAATTTATGATTCGATATAACAAAAGGACTGGCATAAATTGTGTTGGTAAAATTATAAATTATACTTGAAATAAGATAAAAATAATATTCGATTCTTGGTATTTGTTTAATTTTCATAGTAACAGCTAGGAGCGGACTGGCGATTTCCTCCCTTCGTTGTTTTATAATATTATTATAATATTAATATAATATTTTTATGATTCAAGTGTGATGAATCATGTATATCAAAACATTATTTATTATTAGTTTCAAATTTTATTATTTTACAAAAAAAGATTGAAATTTATGATAAAAGATAATACAAAATATGCCACAAGCATATTTTTGTTTTATATTATATACCTAGTTGTGAATTATAGTTTATTTTTCTTATAAAATTATAAATTTAAAAAAAAAAAAAATATTTTTCTTCAATACCTACATATTATTAAAAAAAAAAAAATTAATATTTTATAAGTTTTTGACTAAATGAAAGATCATAATTATTAAAAATATATAAGACAGGTGGGGTCAAGTCAGGAGAAATTATATAGGAAAATGTTCTATTTCGGAGAGGATTCATAATAATAATTATGATATATAGATCGTATAACAATTAGCATTTAAAAATTATTATAGTACTTGTTTTGAATACTTAATATATATAAAATATAACCTAAAATAGTAAAATGATATTTTAACCTGATGGGTACAAACTACAAAGGGATAGAGGTATACCTGACGTTAAAATTGTATACGCCCTGACATTGACCTTTGACGTCATTATTCTTGTACATTTTTGAAACGTTCAAAACTCAAGAGTCCTTAATTAGTTGATTTTATATTTAAAACAGTAAACATATAACGATATATTATATTAATATTTTACTAAAAACGTTTAAAATGTCATAATTTTATATCGAACGACATTATGTTATGAAAAGTAAAATATGTTTAAATTTAGATTTGTTCCGTCAAATTCTAATATAATATGTATGATATATTTAAAAATCATAATTATTAAAATTTAATGTATTATAATATATAGACGTCACAATATTATTATGTATATACTAACAAGTGACGCATTTACGAGGGTAATTAATAAATCCCCCTTGATCTTTTTCTGAAGGCGATATTTTTTGATGAATAAAATTGTTTTTTACTCGACTTTATCGCCTTTTGAGTCAATTTAATGTTTTCCGATACACATCCCCGACCCTTGACAAAATCTTAAGTGCGTCACTGAATTAGTATAACTATAAATATACACACGTATAATAATAATACGTGTTGTGATATTTATCGAGCATTTATATCAATAAAATTTAATGATAACAATTATTATATGTAGTAATTTACCCTGCTGTAAAAATACAGTGACAGACCACCACACGCATTTCCAATACAATTTGGATTTTCCTTCGGGATGGCCATCAGTCGAATCGATCAATATGTAAAGTACGGGTCCGGCAAAAATAACCGTTATCAGTAACAAAGGCCAAATCTATAAAACGTTTAGGTAAATATTTATTTTTATTGTACCCGTTTGTGTATAGGTGTCAACGTGAATATAGGACATTATTTTTTAGTTAAAAAAAAAAAAATTCTTGAAATATATTTCAGATGGTTAATGTAGTTTATCTCGTCAACTATAAGATTATGGTGAAAATTGTATTTCGTACATAGACGAAGAGGAATAAAATAGAACTATAATCGATGTAATCAATATTATATATTATGTATCAAGTGACAAGTTTAAATATAGAGAAATGTCAATATGTACCTATTTATATTATATTGGAATTTATTTTCGAAATATGATGGAGATATACTTATATGAAAGGTACAAATAATTATATAAGTATGCGATTGTGTGTCGAAAACGTTCAGGGGTTGTCAAATTTCCATAAATTCGTTCTCGGCTATACGTGCGTTATTCAAATTCCAAATGAGAGTTTATCACGACTTACCGACCAATGAAACGGCCTGATGAGCGAAAATGCTTCGTTCAAACGTCCGGGCGCGTGTGTCAGAAACGCTTCGTTGTCGACTAATGTGAGGAATGAAAAATCCACTACCAAATTGCGTTCGTACGTTATTGATAAATCTCCAACGAACCAATCGGCTTCCTTCGTATGTTCAAATAATTAAAATTTATTATGTGAATCATGCAAATTATTACGCGATTTAATATTTTGTAAATGTTTAAAGTAACATAATGCGACGTATAGAATTTTACAAATACCGATTTCCTATTTCGATTGTATACATTTCCATCATATAGTGGGAATGGTTTGTTTATATTATTGTTTTTTTTTTTTTTTTTTTTTTTTTTGATAAATCATAAAAATAATTTTCCAATAATATTATTATATCGTCTCGGAAGATTTGAATATTTTTATTATACGTACTCTTTGCCAAATTAAACCGACCACTCCTTGCATCGACCCGTGATCTAGTCCTGAACCTTGCGTGCGATCGGGAGGATCAACATAAGTAAATCTGTAAATTATAATTATTAATATTTTATAATAATATTGCAGATAACAAAATATTATTATTTATTTTATTATTTTGTTTATTATTATTTATTATAATATAATTGATATTTATTATATTGTTGATTTTAAGTTTAATTAATCGTATAGTATATATTATATTATTATAATATAAAAACGTATATACGATAAGGACATTTGTATACCGAAAATTAAGTTTATCAGCCAACAGTCTTATGAGTTTATCGTCTCGACCACCGTCTACTCTGAAACTGTCGTTCGAGTATTCGACGAACATCCACGGTGGTTTCTGAAAAAAAAAAAAAAAAAAAATATTAATAACGACAGACTAATCACTTGAAATTATATACGATAATATAATAAATATGCGCAAATATTTGATATTAATTATTATATTATGCTGAAATGTGATTATACCTAATAATATACGTACTTGTCCGATGAGATAATTAAAATGATTTACCAAACTCTCGGTATATAATATAATATAGGTATAGTATACCTTGTAACATGATATGAAAAATGACATTTTAAATATATAGTGCACGTCGATACAATGCGCACTGACCCCCCCCCCTACCACTCATTAAAATGTCCACCACCTCACACACACACGATTTAAATATTTATATAATTTACAATGCCATGTTCTTAATATTATGCTCTTTCATTATATTTATCTATATATTAAAATATTATTATTATTATAATGCCGGCCAGGTAAAATTTTAATTATGTAACTTTATATATTATATATTATGTAAATTGACGTTGGATAACACGATGCGTTAGTACTAAGATGCGTTCTGTTTTGTGTCTATCGACCACCGACCGCCAAACTATAGTAACGTCTAGATATTATTTATACTAGTCAATTATTTGTTTTTACCGAATTAGAAAATTATTCGAGTTGTTATATACATTTATATCAGTGCGTTGAATATAAACACGATGGCCTAAAAAACCTCATCGCCCCACGTCGTGGCAACGCAATGCCGTTAAGGCATAATAATTAAGGCCGTTAATTATAAATTGTATATTGAATATTGTATTTGTATCACATTTTAAGTGTAAATGTTTATATACGCCTTGGCCGGCCAACTGCAAATAATATTATGATAGGGTTTTTGAAAAGTAATATATAATTATTAATGTACATAATATTGTTAATGTACATACTTGTCTATCGAATGTAGTGTATATAATTTTATTTATTTTCTTTTATTTAATGTATGGGTTTTTATGCCTTCCGGCTTTTCCCATATTTAATTTTCACTTTCAAATATAACACACAATTTTCTTTTTCTATATAAATAATGTTGTATTCATTTATTTTCCCTGTTTTTCCCCCTTCACCTATTATGTAACATATAATAGTCTCAAAATCCGGGGGGCTCCGACTCCGACTGGAGTCTCGGCCCGTGGTGGCGAACTAATCCGAAAATGGAGGTTCGTCGTGACGTTTTCCACTTACAGAAAGTAAAACGAAACGTCACAACCTGGTATACTTATAACCAGGGCTCATAACTTCTAGCATTTGCATATTTTTTTTGAGGGGTCCTAGAGGTACCTATGTGAGCTATAAATTTGTTTCAGATTACCAAGAAGCTACATACGAAATTGTATGTTGCATATTTTTGCATATTTCAGAGTATAAGTGCTATTTTGCTTTTTTTCGCTTATTTTTAGATTTTTGCATGATTTTTATAAAAAAAATTTTAGTACCTATCCTAAAACATTTTTTCTTAAAAATAACAAGTAATTATAGTCATATTAATTGTTCATATTAGTAATTAATTCGTGTTAATTAATTTTTCTTTTTATATAACATAAAATAATATCAGAAGAAACTATATATACCTATAATACGACTATACGAGTTTAGACGACGCGCGACATAGCAAGAGTGTACGCCCGAAATATAATAATATATAATAATTTTTGTATACAAATGTTTTTTTTTGCATATTTTAGTATTTTTAGTGCATATTTAAGCGCTTATATCAATACTTTTTAGAGCATATTTAAGCGCTTATAACAACCTTTTTTAGAGCTACAAGTTATGAGCCCTGCTTATAACGTATACCGAGTTGGAAATAATGTGTCAACGATACAATAACACTGCTTCAAATATGATTATTAATTCTATATAATTACATCATTAACTTTACGCTGATATATAAATTATAGCGAATATAATTAATTTTAAGTTGTATGTTTTATATACGTTTATAAAATGTGTAATAATATTTAAATACAAATACTGGCATACACTGCAGTGATAAGACGAACTATATATAAGAATTAAGAAGTGACGAGTCGGTACAAGTATACAGTCGCGTGTCGAAATGAAAAGAAAAAAAAAAGATATAACATGCGTGTTATACTATAAATAAAATATTATACGTCGGAAATTGCTTATAATGACGAATCGGATATAATACTATTAAAAGTTTTAAATTTTAAACTATAGAAGTATATAGACACCGCCTTTATATAAAAATCGATATTATATGCACGCGTGTCGACTAATAATAATATAAACAATGGTAATATAATATTTAATATTATTATGTGACGAACTGACGATGATAGTGATGGTGGTGATTTTATTGTTTTCGTCCAATATTCACCGTCGTACGCGGTTTTTATACATTATATTATATAGTATTATACCGTGGTCGTGATTTCGTGACCATAATATTATGATAACGCGTCAGGGGTGTTACCCAAGGGGGGATTTCTGGTCCAGACCCCCTATTGAAATTATACCCGATGTAAAAATTAACATTTTATTTTTAAAGCGGATTATGCGTACTCGTATATATTTTTTTTCTTCGTAAGTCACACATTGTATTTAATTTATAATAAAATATAATAATATTTGATATGATTTTTGAACCCCACTCCCTAAGTATGAAATTCCTGGGCACGACCCTATCACGATTGTATGACACGTGTTAAATATTTAGCTCGTACGTGCAATACGGGAACGATGAAGTGTCTGCCTTCGAAATTTGTGTACACGCGATTTGGCGGCGGCAACAACGGGAATCTGACCAGTCCGTCCACGGCTGACCACCAATTGACCATTTTTAATTCCGACCCGTGTCTGGCGTTGGCCGAGGCCTGACTGTAGTAAATCTGATAGCTATATATATATATATAAAAAAAAATACAAAAAACAAAAGACATTATAATAGTAATTTCATTTTTTTCAAAAAATTATGTTTTTTTTTTTTTTTTTTTATATTTGTAAGCGTTTAATTATTTCTGAACGATAGGACCTCTTGGTCATGTCCCCCTTTCCCATTTATAGGATGAGGTATAACCTTAATGTAGGACAATCAACGAGAATATCATATCGTATAATATAAACATATAATATTATGGAAAAACGCATTTTCGTCATTTTTGTCACACCCTGTATATTATACGTAAAATTTATTATTATATATAGACTATATTTAAAATATATACCGCGTGTGTATATATAAAAATAGAATATATAACGATAATATACGTACATGGTACATTGTTATTATGAAAGTTTTTCTCGTATAATATTTAAATTTTACATAATTTCTCCCTCCATATATTTATATTATATGCGACGTGCGCGGCTCGATTGAATTAACGTACTAAAACGCGACGCGCTCGAATTTGTCCGTCCCATATACGGACAGACGCGTCGAGGGGAGGAAGCGTCGTCCCAATAAATTTATTTTTCAATTTCCTCGTAATAACCTCCACCCGTATTGTATTATTATATTATTAGATAATGTGTGTCTTGGGAAAAAGTTATAAACGCGTTGTACATCGTCGTGTACTGTACGTATATATTATTATTATTATTATTATTATTATTATTATTATTATTATATTATATATATACGCGTGTTTGCCTCGACCCGACCCCCGTTTGTTCCGACACTTGAGTATACCGCGGTATATACTGCAAGGGAGACGGTTCGGAAGTTGTCAGGCTTAGGGGTGTAGGAAACACCGGCGTGTAATAACATTATTATTATTATTATTATTATTATTAATTTATTATTATCATTATCATTATCGTTATTATTATTATTATTGATGAGCACTCACAATCCTGGTCTGGGACTGGTGATGACGCACACACGCATTGCCTCCGAAATATCAGCTTTGAACGCACGGCTGACGGACGACCGCAACCATAAGAATACGTATACGACGTTCCGAGACATGGAATTGTTCTTGCGGATCTGCTCGCGAAAACCAAAGATATAGGTTATTTTTATTATTATTATTATTATTATTATTATTATTATTATTATTATTTATTTATTATTATTACTACCGCCGAAAGGAGGTTTTCCATGAGCTCAGCCGTCGAAAATATCACGTAAGACGAATGCTGTCCGTCTGCCACTGCACGTCGAATGTCTACCAAAAGCTCGATTGAAACAGAGTGGAAATTAATAATTCGTAATAATACATCTAAGTACATAATTATACATTCATATTCGTGTTATATGTCTTGTTTTATGTTACGCGAGAAAGAAAAAAAAAATTACAAAATATATTTTAATTATTCTATTAAACGTTTTGTAGAAACGTATTTATCATTTTTACCTGCAACAGTATACTTCCATAATACACGTGGTTAGAATAGGTGTTATGTTATCCATTACCCAACAAGCTTAGAAAACGCCGATTTTTTATTTTAGCCGAACAACGAGCAAAATAATACATGAGTATTGTTTGTACAAGTTATTATTAATGTAATTTATTCTATTATCATTTTTAATTAATAATTTTTTTTTTTCATTAGGAAATTTTATTAAAATATATTTTTTTTTAAAATAAAAGTTTGCCATGGATATTAAGTTTCCTGCACCCGCGCGATCATTTTTTAAAAAAAAAAATATACAATCTAATTATCAGTTGTAAATCGATAAATTTCATTTTTTATATTATAGCTTATAATAGCTTATAGGTATATGGTATATCCTTATTTTGATATTGTATAAAACAAAAACTAAATTAGGTACAGGTAAGCTTTTGTCTTTTATTTATTTATTTATTTTTTAAGCAATGTTATACCTCTATCGGTTAGGTTACTACATTGTGTATTTTATAGAAAAGTTTTACTGTTATTATATTTTTCACAGGAATGAAATATTTGAACAGATTTTTTAAAAATAAAGAATTTTTATTAAATAAATTTTTCATAAATTATATTAAAAAGAGTATCATTTATACGTTGCTTTTTTTCTAAATATAAAATATGTTTTATAGTTTTTATTTATTTATTTATTTTTTTTTAAAAACAATAATATTTACAATTATTTATGAACTAAAAAAATAGAAATTATCACAAATATGATAATAATTATTCCATATGTATATTGTATAAAAAATTATTGCAATGTACACATGTTATTATCATAATAATTTAAAAAAAAAAAAAATGTTTTTTTAATATTTTTCGTGTCTTTTAAAATGAATACATTCACTTTCGATCTCCCGTATATTAAATGTATAAAAATAATAATATTATACCTATAGAGGTACTTATGTAATATTGTAATGTAATAATAATTTAAATATGTTACCGATTTTACGTGATCCGCTGTGAATAAAGCGTGGTGAGTGGTTGTCACACCTCTTCCGTGTAATGATTTAATTGTGTTACTCAAAAAATCGGCGGACGCATCTTTACAAATAAACCCGTTTCTTTATAATTTCATATTAATTAACAAATCACAATACAATTATAGATATCAACTATTGTTAGGTATATAATATATTATAAAATAAATAATTTAAATATTTATGATTTAGTCCTGGGAAGGATAATGATTGAGACAGTCGATAGTGAAAGGACAGAGTATTATATTGTTAATATTTGAATTATAGCGTTTATAAAAATAAAAATAAAAACGATTTTGCGTGAAATTTCTAAAATATAACTTAAAAATAATTAAATATATATTACAATAATATGTCTGACAATTTACAAGAAATTTTATGTGTCGAAAAAACGTGATAACAATATTAATTTATTATGTAAAAAGATAGAAATGATAAAAGTTTCGTTCGCATAATCTAAAGTTGGTCGTTTTTAGATTCTGCAAAGAGAAACGAAGAATGTATCAATAATATGCGTATTTTTTTTTATGTTTGAAGATACGCTTTTCAAACAGCATAATAATATGTTTCTTGTCGATAATTACATCTAGCAGTGGTATTATCGATTATTTTTCGAATTTCTCTCAAAATTGAGCTTACGTCAAAAGAAAAACTACTAAAAAATCACGAAAATTTGACAATATTGGCCGAATAACTTATTAAATATTATAATTTTAACAAATTTGATTTTATTACGATATTAATTCAGATAATATAAAACAACTAGGAGGCTTAGAAACTTAATTTATTAGTTTTGCATTATATTATAATAATGTACGGTCTTAACGAACACATTCAAATTTATATCGTTTATAATAACTTAACCTATAATTAATTATTTGATATCTCGTGTGTGAAACGAATATTGTTCGCAAAAAAATGGTAAATTTGTTATTATTTTTGGATTAATATAATCAAATAAAAAAACGTAAACGAAATAAATTTAGATAGTTGATAATGTGTTGGTACTTTTATAAAAAAAAAAATCAATTTTATTTATCAAAATAAAAATTATAAGGGCGTATTTACTTTCGACGCCCGAATGGACGGCCAAAGTGCAATCGACGGTCGTTGCTGCGGCGATGATGTCGCGAATCGCGTTCGTCAAGTTCCCGTAGTCCAGGTCGCGCCATCCGTCGTCAACGACGGTTTGTCGGTCGCTCCGATTCCAATTTTTGCTGACGTTGTTGTCGTCGTCCTCGTCCTCGTCGTCGTCGTACTGCAGTCTTCCGTGCGATTTGTCGGCGGAGATCGCGTACCTCGTCGCTGCGGAATTACCGCCGCGCAAAAACGCGGCTAAAATAAATCAAAAATCGTTAATAAAAATAATAATTCGTTTCGTACGTCGGATCGGATCGATTATTATTATCGAGTGCTATTATACTTTTTGAAATTACAACGACCGAATTATATACGTGTAAATATATTTTAAAATGTCCTTGCCAACGTACCCGCCAACCCGAGGAAGGTCATCACTTGCAGCACAAACGCGAGACTTTTCACCTCGACCATTTTTACCGCAATGCGTCTCGTCCGCACGACGTTTCAAAATAAAATCCGTTGTTCTTCGAGCAATAATCTAACGTGTACATACGAAATAATATTATAAACAATTCGGTTGTGTACACTCGCTGTCAGTGTAAATATAAGGACAGAGTATTTTATATATTAAATTGTATGGAAAGAGAGAGAGAGAGAGAGAAAGATTTCGTGTAGCGTATCGCGTGTATAGCGGCGGACGTAAACAATAATATGATGTGAAACGCGTAATAAAAAATGCAATTGCTGTTACCAAACTGACTATGTAGACAATAATAAAATAATATTTTACAATAAAATAAAAACTCACAATTTGTATGATGTTTGTGTACAGGTTATTCGACTTGCGCGTTTGTCCGGTACACGCGGTATCATTTTTTTTTATATTTCTGTACAATAAATATAATAATTATAACATATATATTATACCCGTTTAATTAATAATAATAATGATAATAATGATAATAATAATGATAATAATAATAATAATCTTTATTTATGGAAAATAGATTCCAAATTACAATTTAAAACATGAAATAATTTTTTTTTTTTTTCATTTTACTTGTAGGGACGTTAATACTTGAAATTATTGCAGGACGCGTCTTAGTTTGTTTTTTTTTAAAAAAAAAAGAAAAATGAAATACAAAAAGGCGATGATATCATATTATACTCTGGTGATACACAATATATTATAACAACGTGTGATTACTTGCGTATACCGAGTATGTTATTTGAACGCATATGTCTGCGTGTGTATACGCCCACACGTTATAATAATACGTACAGGAAAATCAGAATATCGCGTTACGAATAATATAAAAGAAATTAAAGTTTAAACGTAGGTCATAATAAGTCGTATATGTAATATATATAAAATATTACGTAATTTCATTACATATTTTCGTATATATAACGTAAAATGCGATGATCATTCCGAACGACTCTGCATATATTATTATTATTATTATATTTTATTTATTTATATTGAAATGTAAGGTTAGGTATATAAATTGCGTATTATTATTCACGTGCGAGGTGAAACGCATTATTGTCTGCGGTCTGTCAGTGTATTTTTATTTTTATTTTTTATTTTTATTTTATGCATTATTAAGTATAACGACCCCGTTTTGTTGCGTGTATTATATTATTATTATACGAATGTACATTTAATATTATATTATATACGTAGAGGTACACACGGTTGATTATACATTTTTAAATACACAATGTCGATTTGTAAAATTCACGATTCACGTATATACGCAGTATACGTATAATAGAAACAATTGATTTTTCGATAATTCATCGCTGGAAATAATAATTTAAAGGTAATAGTCGTGCGATTCACATTTCAGACGTGCATGATAAACGGATATTCGTCTCGAGTTCTCGGCCGTATATTATTATTATTATTATTATTATTATCTACTGAGAATTGAGATGAAACCCAATGACGTCTTGTGACTATATAATATACTCGTATATGTTGAAATTGTATTTCATTATGGTCGTTTAAACTTTAAAGTACCTATTTAGCTTATTTTTTTTTTTTAAATCAACAATGTCAAATATTATAATATATGGTAAACGTACAAAAAATATGAAAATCAATTAATGTTATATTATTATATCTGTTATAAATTATACAAACTCAATATAATCGTTCAAATAATTATTTTAACATTCCACAAATTCGTATAATATTATATGTTTATTACGTTTTTGTCGTACTTGTACCGATTTTAAAGAAAACTACATATAATATACCTATTTGTGGACGCTGAAAATCAGTTTAAAATCGATTAATATTTTCTTCAAATTTGTTATATACCCATACCCACGCATTATAATAACAACAACGATACAACGTGTATTTCTCATTTAAATATTCATACAATTGTTGCTATTTTTAATACCATAAAATATATTTACGATTTCCTTGACACTGTGTATATTATGCACTTTGAATGTAATGTTCAGTTATGATATTTGATTATTTCCATTATTTGTATAACGCGATATAATAATAATAATAATAATAATAATAATAATAATAATAATAATGATAATAATAATAATAATAATATATTTTTCTAAAGTACAGTGTAACTGTGTAACGCATACATTTTTAATGGGAAAAAATTTGTAACTATTTGTGATCGATGAAAGGGGCAATAATTTATATAGTGATTTGTTTTTGTTTTTTTTTTTTTTGTAATTTTCAAGTACGCCGTACGCGGGTGTAAACGATGGCTCTCTTTTACGTCTGTTAGCAGTTAAGCACGTACTTACGATTTACGTTCCATATAATACTTATAGGGTGATGAAGAAACAGAAATTGATGTTTCATAAATAGCAATAATAGAGTTCACATAATATTGTAACTGAATGTCTTTCCTATATCGTTTTTGTACCGAGAATTTATGTACATTCTTTATAATATATACCTACCTCGCACATCGTCACACCTATACATATAAATTGTATTTAATTTTTATACGCATTATATTTTTATACTTCTTACATTATTACTTATTGTAATTTATATGACTATTTTTGTGTTTATACACGATGTAAATTAAAAAACAAGTATTAAAATCGATATTTTTTTTCATATTTACTAATATATATTATATTATACGAGTTAATGCTTTTGATGACACTTGTAATATTATTATTTTTTTTTTTATAAAAATATTACTTTAAAATGAAAATCAGTCGGAGGTCCAAAATCGTTTAAGTCAAACCTGCAGAGGTCCGGAATTATTAATATTATAATAAAAGTATAAAGACTATTAAAAAAAAAAAAAAAAACACCGCACGATCATAAACACAAATGCGGATTTCTTTTAAAATCGCTTTGGATATATACCTCTAGGTAGTTATAGTATACTTAATTATAATTTATTATAAAATATTTTATAAAACTAGTATTTATAATGTTTTTAAAATAATAATTTAATATATATTTATGTAAATATGTATATTGCGTTTACCTGTGTATAATATAACGATGACGTAAAAATATTTTTACCTCTATTTAATTATAATATGGGTGTATCAAGAATTATTTATTCCCGCAAAAAAATTATATATGAATATAATATGAAACTACATTAAAATCACAAATTTAATATGACACATAATACGTATACTATTATGTATACGACTAATATTATATTTATACGAACAGTGGAATTAAGAAGAAAAAAAATCCTATAATATTATATGAAATCTATCTGTTATAATGACGAGTATACATAAATAATATAATATAATAAGGTATAATAATCTTTATAGGTGTGAGTTTTATACACAATTAATAGGTATATTATTATTTATTTGACGATTTCATCAAAATTTTTCTTTTCTCTTCGAATAGATATAATAATAATTTAAAAAATAAATAAAAATATTATTCCTTATACTATACTAAATTTATACGCGTCATTTATAATAATTAAATATACGAAGACGTCTCGCTGTGAAACGTCGCAATTTTCATCGTCGATTACACGTCGTTTGTATAATATAATATGTATATATTATTATATACTTTATACTTATATATACGTATATACACAAGAAGGTATATATATTATTATTATTATTATTATTATTATTATTATTATTATTATTATTATTATTATTAT
>JAIUCT010000011.1:4406995-4445506 GCA_021307375.1 Tetraneura akinire
TTATTATTATTATTATTATTATTATTATTATTATTATTATTATTATTTCGTATGTAACGGTCTTACCGGGACAAACGAATAACTCGCGAGCGACACATTTTTTTTATTATATCGTTATATATATATATATATACTCGTATTATAATTTATAATATTATTCAGTCGTTTACTTCGTACAATAATAATAATAATAATAATACGAAAAATACGAATATTACACATTATTATTATTATTATTATTATTTACGTTTTATTTCATTTATTTATTTTATATATTTTATGATCGCCGCGTGTTTCTTTTTCGGCCATAAATCGTGCGGCGTACATTATAATAAATATACGCGCGCGTACGCAAGCCCAACCCGTTTGTTTGACGGGGGCACAGAAGGGAAACTATTTAACATTACACACACACACACTCGCGGGTATTTTATATTATACTGATTTGCATTTTAATTAATCCTCCTATTCTTTGTATTTTTATTTATTTATTTTTTATTTTTTTCGAGACTACTATAAAAATGTTCTCGCCAATCAATATTATTATTATTATTATTATCATTATTATCATTATTATTATTATTATTATTATTATTATTATTATTATTATTATTATCATTATTGTTATTATTATTATAACCGTATATATTATACCGTACACTCTTCTGTTTGGTCGCTCCTGTTCGGCCATCCACTCCCCCACCCATCAAACCGACCGCTATAACAGTCGTATTGTCAGAGCGCACGCTTACTCTGTTTACAACTTTTTTATGATCATTATTATCATTATTATTATTATTATTATGTTTCCTATTAGAGTATATTATATATATATAGTCTCATTTTATTATTATTATTATTATTATTATTATTATTATTTTATACCTACCACCCGGTATCACATTTTTATTTTTAGATTGCCACTTTAGGCAACACGTATATATACCTAGGTATAATATGATATAATATATGTAATAAACGCGATGTACAATGGCCGTCGCCATCGCGCGTTATACCTTCGATTTAATAACACAGCACGCGCACGAAGTTTATGTACCTATGTATATATTATATACTATATACACGTCTTGCCCCTCCCGTGTATATATATACTTTATATTATATATATATAAATAAACGCGTATAATATTTATAACGTCACTGCCCCTCTCTTGATTTCCGTGAAAACGCGCACGGACGTGATGTAATAGGTACCTATTATATTTTATTATAGGTAACTGCGGTAACTACTGCGGCCATTTTAAATAAAATAATTATACGGGTTTTTCGGTTTTTTTACGTATAAAATTACATTTCGTTATTAAAATACATTAAAAAAAAAAAAAAAAAACAAAAAATTTACTCTTGATATATATATTATTATAATATGTATGAAACCGGGTACCTATATAAATATATAAATAAAAACGTAAAATATATTATTATATTTTATATGTATCGCTATATTATAAACGCGACGTATACACCTATCGGCTATCATCATGATATTTTATAATATATAAATATATATGTAATATATTTTGTTATACTTAATAACATTATTTATGAATAATATATACGTTGATAATACAGGTACATGCGTTTATACAGCCTGTTTAAAAAAACATTCAATGTAGATAATATATTAATATGTATATAAATTTATTATAACGACGAACGTAAAAAATCGTGAATCGATCGAAATCGAATGCGATGACGAGCTGTAGGTATATATGTACGTATTATATGCGTATAACTCGATAATATTAAGGTCAAGTTTGGTATAATATTGCGATAACAAAATAATTTATTTATAATATTTATTATACAAGGAGAGAAATGCGTTGTTAAAATCGTATTTTGTAATTTTCTGTATACTCAAATGTTCATCTTTGTCAAATTGGTCAATTTAATTAGTCAATTATTAATTTATAGTCACTATAATATATAGATATAATATTTATAAAATTTCAACATTTCATATTAAAAAATATAATATTTTTAACCGTATGACTGGGTGCTGTGCGTGTATTACATATGAGTAAAGTACCTACTACCTAGGTTAGGTTAGGTAGGTTAGAAATACTTTGTGTAACTGTGATGATGAGAGTTTTAACTACCGAGGACTTAAAGCACCATTTAAAGTTAAAATTAATACTCCTCCAATATAAACGCGTCTATATACAAAAAGTCTATAATAAATTACTTTTACATATTTTATACCATATATATTATACCATGTTCTGTATATATACCTATAATAGAAATTGTTAATTGTACGTATATGTTATAAATTTATAATATACCTTGGTAAGTCGTTTCTGATTATGACTCGTGGTGTAAAGGTGATAATGTAAAAGAGGACCTGAAATGTCCAATGATAATGACAAATTTAAGTTTACAAAGAATGACTAACCATATATATTTTAAAATTAGTTCGTATACATAATATTGTATTTATATTAAATTGTTATACCTACGATGACATATTGCCCAATATTTGTAATATCTAATATATATTGTTTACAACTCATTATTATGTATAATGGAAAAATGTCAAAAGTTATAATATTATATTACGTATCTAAAATCATAAAAAAATGTTATATTACCTTTGATTTCATATTATATTTAAAGTATATTGTAGTGTTACAAAATTTGTGAAAAATTTGTAAAATTTATACGATATATTTTTATAATAATTTCAAAAATATTTGTTCTTTCGTATTTGGGGGGGAAGAAAAAATTGAAAAAATTGATTATTCTAAAAATTATTCGATTCCAATATTATACTAAAATTAAATTGACGTTATATAGCCGTTTTTTCAACACCAAACTACAATTATAATATACAGCAGTGCGGTATAAGAAATCGATATATGAACGCGTATATTGACTTCGATTCGTTTATACACTTACAAGTTTAAAACTATAAATTATAATTGTTTTTTAAAAATATGCGTCGAAACACGAATTCTGGGTAATTTTAATATAAAAAGAAAAAATATTTTTAAACGCACACGCGCGTATTTAAAATACAATATACAGTTTACACTTTCTAAAATAATAAAGATATAAAATTTAATTTAAAATTTCGGTATAACTTAATATTTTATCGTATATAATATTTAGGAATGTTTTTTAAACGATCGATAAACTATACACGCACACACACACATATATATATATATATAATATTTATATTACACGCGTCGTTAACCGATGTATGGTAAATAATATTGTGTATACCGTGGTCTAGCTCCGGTGAGGATATAAAAATATTTATTTTCAAATATTTATCCGCGGTCGTACGAGTATATACTATATAATATTATAATATACGATTTACGAATATACCGCGTATTATCATTATTATTATCATTATTATTACCGTATATAGATATAGAAACGAATCGTCCGCGTATAAAGAGAGATAGAATAAAAAAAAAAAACGTGGCAGGAATATTATATTATTATTTTAGTGGTGTGTATCAGCGATGATATAGGCCGCGTGCCTGAAGAAACACGATAACGCCTCCACTATTTCCGAGCAATAAGTCTATATATATATATGTATATACTCGCGTGGGCGGATGAGAAATAATAATATATATTTTTTAAAATGAGTTTTCCTCTCCTCCGTACATATATACGCACTGAGAAAAATCTCACGCAGCAGCTATACGCGACGGATTTAATAAAAATATATAATATAAAATAAAAAAAGAAGAAGTCTTCGTTAAGACGATGTGTATAATATATAAGATAAATTTTTACATTAGACGATATATAATACCGTATAATGTATAAAAATATAAAATTGTAATCGACCACTTTTTTTTCTTTCCATACGTAACCGCGTTCTCTATACCGCAGCTATATCTAGAATTTGTTACGCGGTATATAACTTATATATACCAGCGTCACGAATATATAGAATCGCGCGTCTTTGAAATTACATTCCAAAGAAAAATTTTCTTTTAATATATATATATATATACTCCCTGCAAAAATATAATATAGGTACGTTATGTATTAATAAATTATATAAATTTTTATTCCTAAATAAAATTCGAATTCGTATTATTGTACAAAAAATATACATTTTATTTATTTTTTTTTTTATATCGCCATAATTTTTAAATAATTATTTAATTTGAATTTTGATCATATAATATAGAATTACGTATTTTATTTATAATTTCGCTATTATAAATTTTTAATAATTATTTGAGAAATACTCGAAAAAAAAATTAGTCCGTAATATAATTTTGATGTTAATATTTTTCGCCTGCGTTAGCACAGCGCATATACCTATAGCGAATAAAATACAATGATCACCAAGAAAAAAAAACCGATAAAGCGGTTCAACTACAAATTAACATAATAATTCTCAGTTATTTTAATAGTTTATTGTATTAATTATAATAATGAATATAATAGTTAATAATTATATGATAATGAAAGCCGACCGGATTCTGTTGGTATTATGGTGATATATAATATATTATTCTTTCGTCGCATCTCTTCGGTCCTCAACGAGGATAATCCTGTATTATTATTATTAAGATTTGAAAGTATAATGAAAATTAATCGTGGAATTCGAAAAAAAAAAGATTTTAAGCATTTATAAGCTTAATATGATAAGAAATTATAAAATATGAAATAAGAAAATATGAAATTATAAAATCTGAAATTAAAATATAATTGCATAAAAAATAATAAACAGTATTGATAGAATATAAGTATAAGGTATATAATACTCAATAATAATCAAATAATATAGCGTTTATTATAATTGTCAGTTTTTCGCATTAGGTATAATGTTATAAAATCTCTCAAATCACTGCAGGTATAAAATTAAATCAAAATTATACTGTTTATATAATACTATATAATTATTACAGAATACTTTTCGTGATTATTTTAGTTTTCGTAATTTTTTCCACATACTATATTATATTAAAGAAAACTATCGGAAAATACAAATTAAGTCTTAAGTATACTTACACGTTACACCCCGATAGAGTACACACCGAACAGAAGAAATTATTTATTGAAAACGTCCCGATATTTGAATTATTAATCGTAATCATTATTATACTCGTATATCGTATATAATATGTTTCGTTTTTACCCGAGTTGTGTAGTATTGATATAAACGATAATATATATAGTCCATAAACGGCATAAACGTAGAAAAAAAAACGAATTAATATAAAAATGTACCATTAATTATTTTAATTAAACATTTAAATACGTATAAGTTAACCTATATAAGTTTATTGACTTATATAATTTATGATATTGTGTGCGTGTAACCATATACCATATTCGTGCGCCATTGCTATTATATTATACGCGTGAACCTAATGCTCTTTTCAATATAGACTTATTATATACTGTATAGGTATAATATTTTCAGAGGGTTACCATTTTCGGTATTTTAAGAGAACTTATATACTGTCCTAAAAAGTGTTATTCGAATGTAACGTTTTCCACAGGGAGTTTTTACGCGATATCCCGTTAACCCAAAACGGGTTACCCAATGGGTGACCGCGTATATGGTTAATGGTCAATAGCTGCGTACTATAGGCCATTTTTATGTTTTTCCTTAAACACGATTCATTTATATATATATATATATATATATAATATACCTACGAATTAACTCCTACTTTTTTTTTTTATATATATAAATATAAGTATACGTTTTCGAAATAAATATTAATTATTATTGTTATATTATACAAAATAGAATCACGCAAAGAAATTTACAAGTTATATTAAATTGAAAATATTACAAAAAACTAAATATTTGTATAAATAATAACGAATAGAAAAATATGATTCACGCGTACTTATATAGTTATATATCTATAATGTATTATTATCATGATAATTTTTCTATACTTACTTGAATACATTTTTTTTTTTATGATAATATTTCGATATCGTATACTTAGATATAAAATTATGACAAGAGACAAAACTATATTTTATAATTATACACTTGTTCGTATATAATAATATAATATAATTAATTTTTTTTATTATAGGTAATACGGATAAAACTTCATTTATTTAAGTTTCTCCATGATTTCTACTCAGGTATACGAATACAAGTTATAAATAGTATACCTAACTATAGTTTACATAAGTTATATATACCTACGCATAATAATGTAACCAAAATTTACCGCACGATACGACTATATTATACAAGTTGGTTATATATCGTATATTATGTGATGTATAATAGTTACAAAAGTACAAAACAGCCATTAATTAATTATTATCATATGTATACATGATAAAATAATATACGCGTAATCAATATCATCAAGGTGGATATATATCCACCTTGAATATCACTCTCTCTTGTTACAATTCATGAAATATAAATTTATTATCTTATTGTTTTTTTTTTTTTTATGTTTTATACTTAAAATATGTAATTTCTTAAAATTTAAAATAATACATACAGCAGGTATATAATTCGAATATATTATGAATGAATATTTTAATATTTAATAAAAATATAAAATATATATCATTAAAATGAATGTAATTTTACGATTTTAATCGTTTTCAAATAATTATTATATAATAGGTATACCTCTATTCTAAATAAAAATATCCGCGTGTGACAATAAGTCGACTAAAAAAAAAAATTGTATCGATAATTTTTTAATACCTATACTATAATATTATGTAAATAAGTATTAATACGATATTATGGTACAAATATATATAGTCGAATAATACTCGCAACCGTAATAATTGTTGGACCTATAAGCATAATAATAAATGTTTTATTAGTGATTATAATTTTTTTTTTTTTTTAATAAAGGAGCATAATAGCATATACCTAATAGTGAAATAATTTATAAATTATTATTATCATTATTATTATTTTTATTTTTATGATTATTATTATTATTAAAAATAATTTTACGATATAGAATTGGCAACATTTGGCAATTTTTTTGTTTTTCATTTAATAATTATTTATCGATTTATCATATTATAATTTATATTATGTACCTAACAACAAACGCCCTTATTTTATGATATACCTATTTATAAGCTGTTATACGTAGGAAGTTTCGTATATAAATGACGATATTTTATTTCCCGCCATCAACCCCACGCTCAACCGTCGAGCTATTTTTACATTATTATTTAATGTTGCCGAAATATTAATCTAATATTTTTATTCCTTCGTCGTATAAAATATAATATAATATGTTGCAGTGTTATGTGTATATGCATTACACGATATTATAACACGTATATAAACGCAAAATATGTAAAAACTTTAACGTACGATATACTTTTTTGATAGAAAAAAAAATATCCGAATTTATTCCGACTCGAAGCATTTTATATCAAATCAATACTATCTCCTCGATATACAGGGATTTGGATATATTATAAATTTTATTTTTAACTAAAATTTAGTTAAACTAAATTTACTATAACATAAAATTTTATAAATTTTATTAAAAAATTTTAGTTTTATGCAGTGTTCTACACTATATTCGAGTAAGCTATACGCGTATATAAATTACATATATTTTATATTTGGTATATAAATATGGTCATTTAACTCGTATAACTATGAACGCGTTTAATAACGACTACAAAGACATTATATATATTTATATAAATTTAGGCCGGGAAAATTTAACGAACCGAGGTATAAACCATATCATATATTATATAAAGAATTTATTTTTTATATACATTTTCACCCAATTTCACATTTGTTCACCGACGATTTATTTGATTTACATTTTGTTGTTTGTTTTTATTTATAGGTCCGGCAAAATGTCAAAACCGTTTATATGTATTATGGTTATACATATCGTATATAGTTCGCTAAATCTAAATGTGAATATAAGGAAAACCATCACGCCGTCGGACTCAATCGCGTGTCCGATACAGAATCCTCCCTTATATACTGCAGTCGTATAAAAATATATCCTTATATATACCTAAAGACTGACCAACGCAGTGTTATACGGTTTCTGAACTCGATAAAAACCTTGACCGAAGCACGCCGTGGAAAAATCTATCTCGGTCATAATATATAACACACTATTTCTGTTGTTGGCAGTATAATATAATTTTAAAATGTACGTTGTACAGGTATATTTATATATTTTCTGCAAATAAACAATTTCATAACTTTCATATATTCAATTTATATAAAAGATATTTAAATCTCACTCTTATATACGTAAATATTATCATATACCTTATAAATACTCGTACGTATAATATAGTGTGAAAATAAATCGAGTTAAAAAAATAGAGAGAATAATGATTTAAAATCGATAAAAGAATATTGTCGATGCTTGTTACCTATATTTTAGACGTAAAGAGATAGTGACGGTATATTATATGCAAATCGGTTATATACGTATACCTATAGGTTACCGTCAAGCTAGCTGCGGTTAAAATCATCTATAAATAATCATATAAAAAAAAAAAAAAAAAAAAAAAATATTGATATATACCATGGTCGATATGGACGGAACGTATTTTTTTTCTTCCAAGTTTATCCTTATATCTTAACTCTGTATACATATATACGTATATAAAAGTCGGAACTCGCGTGTGTATATTTATTTATATAAATATACAGGGGTCGTTTGGGCACAGCAAAGTAGTAAATATCGTGCGCCGCCGAGTCGCCCGGGATCCCGGATGTGCCCGGCAACGGCAGAACGGAAATTATGTCCAACGCCGGGTTTCCGGGACTCGGACCTTCGGTCGTCGCGCCGCGCGCGTGTCGATAAACATTTCAAGGGGTCTACGGTTTCTATATCGTCCTCCGCAGAAACTGTATACACGTTATGTCCTCTCTTCGGATAATATATCGTTTTCGGAATCCGGTTCGCCGCCAAGTCGATAATATATACGTTATGTATTTATATATAAAGTTTATGTATAATATAAATAAAGTTTTTTCTTCGCGGACTATCCGCAACCGTCTCGACGAACCCATCGCGTAACGGTCATATACACTCGGGAGCATCACGTCATCGTATCGCAAAAGCGATTATAACAACGATATATAATATATTATATACAATATCTTTGATATAATATTAAATTAGTATCAATATATTTATATACCGAGCGGTTACCGCGGGCGTAAACACGGTTTAGGTCAAGCCGCACGGTATATTCGTTTATTATAGGTATACCTAAATCTATATATATATATTATAGATTATTTATTATTGATTCGACAATAATATAATATATAGTCGAAGAGAGAAAAAAGTTCGCGTTGTATAAACGACACGGCCTGCATTCTTATATATAATAAATATATATTATATTGACGAGGAAGGGACCGGGTGGCTTTTTTATTTTTTATTTTTATTTTTTATCTATGCCGAGGCCCGGGAAAAATATTTGGTTTAGTTTAAGTCAGTATAGCCGCGACGCAGAACGCTATAGGTCTTTATATATTCAATAGTATACAGGTTGAAAAGAATAAAAAATATACACACATCCGTTCGATATATAAAAATACATAAAAGATATTGTGCTATATATGAATATACAACCCGTGGGTTTTGGTATTTATAGTCCTACTATAATATTTCGTAGAATATAGCTGTATCGAAAAGGATTATCGTCTCGACAATTTTTTTTATTTATTTTTTTTATCAAACTTTGAGGTTAGGAAAAATATTTTACCCGAATCCCGAAATTCCTTTTACACGTAGATTATATATTATATAATTAATATACGCAATGGAAATAGTCGCAGGGTAAGCGAGAAGACTCACGTGAAAAAAGTGAGACCAGGAGAAGACTGGAAAATAATATCATAATTAGATAGGGAAAACTGATAAGGTCATAGATAAGGTCTTGAAGGCCGAATATCACCAAGAAGAAGAAGAATAATACGCGTCTTGCGTATAAAAACGTGCAAGAGTTTATTATATCTTTTAATCGAAAAAAATTGGTGTTTTATCCTTTTTTTTTTTTTATTTTTTATTAAAAAATAACGTGAAATTTAATCAATTATTTGTTTGATGTGTATAACTACAACTCAGAATTCCATATAATATATCCTAACTGTATTATATTCCAAAATTCACATTTATTATTAAATTATTTATAACGTATATATATAATATAGAATGCAAAGTCATAGTATTTAATATGCGTGGTCGTGTTTTTTTTTTTTTTTTTTTTTTTTTTTTTATTCGGGTAATGGCGAATTCTTCGCTCCCTTTCAGTTTTCACCCCCGCGGACGTTTGTGTTCGCGGTGTATACTTAATCCAATATAAGTACAGTATAGAAAATAATATAATAAATTATACGCGATTTAAAAAATGCTAATAATAGAAAAATTAAAAAGAATTTTAAAGAATAATAATAATTGGAAATCGTTTTAATTTTTAAGAATAAAAAACATAAATTCATAAAAAAAGTATAGTAAAATATATTATTATAAATGCGAGAACTATGAATAATTATTATAAAACGTATAATAATAGGCTTGTGTAAAGTTATACGAGAAATGTACGATTCGTGTGTAGTTTTTTATTTAAAAACCAAATTGCCTATACGTGATATTAATAACAATATACTATTATATTACGTTATTGTCCGAAATTAAGATTTACGATTATCGAGGATTTATTTTTATTTTTATTATTATTGTGATATAAAAAAAATAATAATTATTATATATGGATATTAGATGTAAATTTAATAAAGTATACGTTTTATAATAATATACCTAATTAATAACAGGGGATGTACGATTTACTAATTATAATATGTAATCTTTCAATAGATTTTTAAGATTTTAGATTATAAAAATATACACTCGGTTATATAATTCCAATTATATGTTTATTACGTTTTATTGTTCTATTTTATATACTTAAATTAGAATATAAATTATTTATAAATATTTGTGTACAAAATAACACGACTTGGAAATTATTATTATAATTATTATTATTATTATTTAATTATTATTATTATTATTATTATTATTATTCGAACGTTTTGGTTTGACCCAGTTTAATTTGGAAGAAGAAAAGAAAATGTCTCTAATTTTCTTCGCCCGCGAGGAAATAAGTTTTTATATATATTTATTAAAAAATATAAAGTCGTAACGTTATATGTATATATATAATGTAGAGAAGAAAGTATATATAATATGGCAAAACTGGTATATATAAAATTTTACGAAAAAATACTTTATATTATGATTTACGATGCGCGCACATTTTTGCGGATTCGTAGAAATCGGAGTTTCATCCAATTTAACTTTATATGATAGTTCTTATATATTTATATAAAAAGATACTTTTTTTTAGAATTTTTCGCCAAGCTTTGAACTGAATGCTAAAATCGTCCTGTTACATTTTTATTATATATACCTTATATAGTTATATATAAACCCGTGCTCACAATAATTCTCGAAATTTTTCGAATATTTTTTGTCTGCACAGACGAGAATACGAGATATTATCATTTTCCTCATGTCCGTTTAATAATTTACTACACTTATACGTTATATTACTGAGTAAATTACTCGCATGACGTTTTATTACACTGAAAATTTCTCACGATATTGCCTATCCTTTTTTTTATTATTAATATGACTTTTTCATAATTTAATCTACGTGTGATCACTGTTTATTAATTTTTAATTTATTCAAATTCGAAGAAAATGAAAAAACCAAATTTTATTCTTAAATTTACTAAAAAAAAAAAAAAAAAAATGCCAAAAATAAATCTCTATACTATAAATTGAAAAATAATTCGATACAAAAAAATTTAAATATAAATCGTTTTCGTATGTATAATATTATATCGTGTATTTAATTATTTGGAATATATCTGATTTGTCACATAAGTTTGCATTTATTATACGTATTTTAAATTCGATTTTTGCATATTATCTTTTATTTTATCTATTTTTAACTTGCAGAAGTCATATTTTTCATTACATTATATTATAATTTATTATTATTATTTTTTATTAATTATTATTATTTTCTATATCTTTTAATTTAAATAAAATAATTATTTTATATTATGAATTTATAATATTATACTGGTGTCGATTCACTTTTGTGTTACGATTCCAACAGGATGAATCACAATAATTTGTTTACAGATTATATATTATTATAATTGAATTGACAAATGTTAACTTGTAAATATATTATAAATTTATAATATAATTGATCGATTTATTCCGAATTATATAACGATTTGATTTAATTATTGCACGAATAAAAATGACAAAAATCAGATTTTAAAAATATGTAATTATATATAGTTTTCGACAGGGACAAACCTGTGGGATATTTTATTATTGTAATTCAGTCTTTTGCAGGTTTGCTCACAATTAAAATTTGAACTATGGTTATGGTATTATAATATTATATACTATATAGGAATACACTAATATTATATAATATTAATTTACGTTACGTTAAACGCGTATAATAGTGACTATACTTTAATTTTCACGAGTGAATAAATACAATTTCCTTATTTTACGTTCGCGTATACGGCCGGACTTTGATTAATAATTAGGGTTTTAAAATTTCATGAAATTTATTTTTTTGAAATTTTTCATGAAATTTTTCATTTGTGTGAAATATATTTTTTTCTTTATTTCATTTTGATATAAATCATATTCAGAACACATATATACAAATTGAATATAAATAAAAACTTTTTTTTAATAATTAACAGCATGTTAATTATAACTTATTATAATTTATAAATAAAACAATTAATAAATTTTTTAATAACATTGAAACTCAATTGTATTTCTCTATCATAAATTATATTATTTGAGGATAACAGTATAATCAAATAAAAATAAAAATAAACTCATTGGCAATTTTTAATTTTAAGATTTTACACAAATACTTATTACTTAATAAAATACAATATACAAAAAAATCATTAAATAATTGATAAGCAATAGCCAATGATTATTAAATTATTTTCGTTTTCTATAGAGCATGAATTAAGTTATTAATAGGGAGAATCGCCACAACACCATAGTTTAATACATCATAGATTATATTTTATATATCTATATTATTTAATCAATATAATAATTTACCCGGAATTTGACAAACCCTATCTAAATACGTTGACTGGGACAATATTTTGAATTGGAAGATTCTTTTCATGGGTAAAGAAATAATGAAATAATAATATTCACTAGGTACGTCAAGATAATATACTAAAATATTAAATTAAATTAGAAAATAAACAAATACACCATAATATGACATTATTATTTCATTAGCCAATGGTAAGAAATTAATCTGTGTGGCCCCTCGTGGAGCCCGTTTCCAGTAATATATAAATATAATTATACCTAGTATCTATGATAATGCAAGTAAATAAATATATTATATAATATTTATTTTTATGAAATATTATTATGCAAATTAATAATAAATTGAATGAAAAAATTGAATTTTCGGACGGTAACGACTTTAATACTTTCGAACTCTTATTAATGAATAAGATTTGTCGACATTCACACTTAACGTGTTTAACGTAAAATAATATTTTTCAATATTTCATTGAAATATTTCCAAAGTCATGAAACTTTCAATTTTGAAAAATTTCAAATGAAATATTTCATGTGAAATATTTCAAATTTAAAACCCTATTAATAATAATAATAATAATAATAATATGTTTATTTGTATACAGAATACAGAGTGTACCGCGAAACGATTAAATGATATTACAATATTATATATACAGAGCGGCGATAATATAACGTCGAGTTGAGTAAAATTAAATTAAAGAACTGTGAAAAATTTTCATTTCACATATTGTCATTTTAAACTATAAATACACTCTACGGTAATAATGTAATATATATTAAGTATATGATATATATAGATAATAATAATAATAATAATAAATTAAGTAATTAAAGTCGTAAATTTTATTATTTATTTGGAAAAATCACGTTAATTCATATATTTATGAGTATTGTATAAGTGTACAGGGTGGTTCACGGGAATATGTCCAAAAATAAATTCTGCAGTTTTCTCGACCTGTAGCAGGACGATGGTTGTTTTGGGAAGAAATGCGTCATTCAATACGCGCCGTTTAGTTACCACTTATTAGAAGAAAGCTAACTAATAATATCAAAACCTGTTGGTCGATTATTTTTGTTTGAACACGATGACACGTCTTCTCACTTTGCCGTCGTGTACGCAAAATGTTTCCAAGTCTCCTCGTATTTCACCTTTTTACAGAGATACGCGTGTATTTTTATTTTTTGTTTTTGGAATATCTTAAGACGCGTGTCACACGAGTTACAGTCCGGCGACTTGAACGCGGCGAACTCGAAGACGTAATAAATAATTGAAAATTATACGCGTATCAATGGGCGAAAACTTACAATATTTATCTGCAAGTTCAAATTTTTCTGATCAATTTTCTTCGTATATGTACCTACTACGAGTGGAAGATGCGGACGTCATTGAATGCTCGACGTTCTTTTTAAATAACAATATTGAAATGGCATTTACTTTTATAAACAAGATAAAAAATAGTTGTACACGCGTCTAAAATATCCCGAGTTATGTACAAATGTATACTGATAAGATATCGACATTCGGAATTCGCGCGATATTGAACATGATGTTTTTTTTTTTTTTTTTTTTTTTTTTGCTCTATCTTTGTATATACGTAAAACGTAAATTAAAATCTGGAAATCGGTCGAAACAAATTTTATTATTTCAGACTATAATTTCGTTTCAGTATACGGTTGAACTTATATAGCATAATATTATACTTGCGACGTTCTTTTTTAAGTTTTCCAATAGTTTTTCCATAATATACGCACACGTCATACGAAAATATCGCCTCGACTTTTATCGTCGTGAGTAAGTAAATATTAATAATACGCGCGTAAGTAAATATTTACATATTATACGTAGGTATACGAATGTTATTTACAAGAATTATTTATAATTAATGGCGCGAAGGACTATTAGAACGCGTATACGTGCGTGCTGTGTATACAATATATAAATTACGATGAATTTTTAAACGTTTCGAGGTTAGGTTTATATTTATTATATTTGATTGTTTAAACGGAAACGAATTTATTATATACGTCGATGGGATCCAGAGAAAATAACGCATACGGTTTTAATATATTATACGGCACCTGTCCGCCGGCCGACGGCTGTATTAAGCCGCGCATACGCTGGAACCGAACCGGGCCGACTGACCGAGCCGAAAAGAACAAATAAACTGCCGATACGCGTGAGTTCATATTTATATTCGTACCGAACCTGAAATTCGACCTGAAATTCGGATACATTTGATTTTTTCGGCCGAAAATTTATTTTCCCATTCATCGTCCGAAGAAGATATAGTTATTGCTCATCATATTATTTTTTATGTTAAATGTTTAAATATCACATAAACTATAAAACGTGTTTTTTTTATATCTTTATCTATAATAATTAAATTAATATCTTTATATAACAACTATTATTAAATAATTTCCGTTGGGAATGACAATTCGGAGCCAATTAATGCACTTATATCTAAAATCCTTATCGGGCCGAACTTTTCGGTTCGGTTCCTAATAATAATAATAAAATAATAATTTCGCACGTCGCGTTCGATCGGTAATCCGCAAACAACGAAATCACATAATATTATATGTTTATTATTATTATTATGAAAATGAAACGGCGCGAAAAAATAAAAAAATATAACCCCTCTTCATGTATTACGCGTTTTATAACTATTTCGTAATAATAATATATTAAATATTTACACCGTTCGCGTGGTATTGTAAATAATAAATAATAGAATAAGAAGAAGAGAACATCAAAAACCGTTCGGCGCGTGTCTATTTTATTTTATTATATTTAATAATATAATATTACGTATTATTATTATATTTTAATATTCGACGGCGTATAAAATTTATATGAACGCGACGGTGCGCGCCGTTTATCGACGTGTCGCGGCCCGTCCCCGCCGCATCACACCGCATCACGCCGCACCGTGACTTGCGGACGGCGCCGCGACCCCGGGAGCGTTTTTCCGCAGCGTACACATTGTGCGATATAATATATATATATATATATACGTATATTATGCGAACGCGTTTCGTTCGATGTCGGGGCGCGTGCGTCTCTTCGTCCGGACGCCGGCTCTCATCATGGAATAAATATATTATACACGCGTTAAGTTTAACTTGTATAGTATTATTTTCGTTCTGTATTTTTATATAATATTTATATTTTCACGATTTAAGGATAAAAATAATAATAATAAAAAAAGAAATACTCGTCTATATCGAGTAGATATCAGTCGCTCTCAAAAGTTTTTCCTCTTCGAGTACGAATAAAAATGTTTTACGTTCTCTTTTAAAAGAAAAAAAGAATATATTATTATACACGACAAATACCGAATATATAAATCGTACAATATGAAAAATTCTAGTGATTTTATTTTTTTTAATTTTGCATCGTAATATTCAATTCAATTAATTAAATTGGGTATATATATATATAATAATACACGGGTATAATTCATAAGTGCTAACCTAACTTATAATAGTGAACCTATAACCTACAATAATAGGTATAAAAATGAATATTTTGGGGTTGCCCTATATACCTCGTCGAACCTATATACATATTATTATAAATATACAGGCGAAAGTTCGTTGTTATATCCATAACGGCGAATGGTAGGTACCTACACAAAACGGTCGCGCGTCCATCCTGCTGTCGTTTCGGCCCGCGCAGAACTCGACGACGTATTTTTTTTTTTTTTTTGCCCCGGGGGGGCGGGGCGCGGGTCCCGGGGAAAAGGGGGGGGGGGGGGGAGGCACGAGTGCGCCGCTGCCAAGGCGATGTTCTTTGTGCGTGCGTGTGTGTGTGTGCAAGACAAATGAGTGTTTTGGAGGCCACTACGCGTATACACAGTGGGTGAAATGGGGAAACCCGGGGGGGTGTGTTTTCGTCGAAATATACAAACTTTTATTTTACCAACTTTTGTGTGTGTGTGAGTGTTGCCATTTTATGTGTTATACTCGTATATTATAATACTCCCGCACGCGCGCGCACACACGCACACACAAATTATTGTGTTGTACGGTGAGCGCGTGCGCGTGCCGGCGTCAGGGAAAACGGTCGAGGAACGGCTGGTGGACGCTGTGGAGCGGGTGGGGGAGTTTCGCGGCGCCAGGACGCGGCGCGCGCGGACGACGGCTCCGGCTCAGGACGTCCATCATTTGTCAACGTCCGCGACACGGGTACACGCCCCGTGCCGCCCGGACGGGTCGCCATGGATACGTTCGCGGCCGCGGCGGGCGGTGTGGACGCGTCTCCGTGTGTACAACACGTCGATTCCACTCCGTCACGCCGCCGACGCGAGCGCACACACGCGCACCAGAAGCGCGCGACGGCCAGACGCGAGTTTTGGCGACCGACCGACCGAGAGCGCGGGCGCGTTCGGTCTGCGCGCGATTACACGCCGCCCCTGGAAAAAAAAGTAAAATATATAAAAGTCGCAGTTTCCCGTAAACTATACAATAATATATTATAACATACGTATGTTACATTATTATTATTATTATATACAGTCGTAGTTTTTCTTTCCAGATTTCTCGTGTACAACGTCCGTGATAATAATATATAATATAACACGACCGTATACGTGGTATACGCGCGCAAGTAATAATATATATTATTATATACTTACTATTAGTCCCGTTACGCCTGCACCTTAATTTGAATCACACGTCATAATAATAATATTATTACGGTTATACCTTACGATAACCGCGGTATTACACGAACGATAATATTATGTTACCTATAACTAACCTTACATACTTACACTGTGCGTATGACACGCGTTTTCGCGGTACACACAAACGAAATATATCATACGCATCGTATTATATTTCAATATTATATTGGTTAGCTGCGGTTAGGTGTCGAGTGTACAACGTTCTCGGAAAACCATCATAATATTAAGTCTATAGTCGTGTTTTCCGAATATTATGATATCGAACGTATATATAATATTATAATATATACCTACATTATTTTAGTAGCGTCCCTGCAAAACATTTTTCGTACGCACGTGTATACGTGGAAAAAAAACAATAATTTTATTTGCAGGGTTTCCACGTCCCTGCAGGTTTTTTGATTACTGAAATTTCGACCCTTGCAGTTTGTGTGGTTCACACCGACGCGTCCGAACATATAACGTAATATAATAATACGTAGTTCCAGACGTTTTTGACGAGTTCGTTTGACCGATTTAATTCTTATTCTTTTAATATAATGCGATGTCTAGTTAAAATAATTACGATAATATATTATTATTAAATTTTAAAAATCGTTTTTTTTTTTTTTTTTTTTTTTTTAAGAACTTTCTTGTCCTTTTTGCCTATAACCGATAATATTCGTACAAATATTACTCGGCTTTTTATATAACCTTTATATTATGGACATATAATATTATACGTACGATATTATTTCATGGAACGTAATATTTTTTATTTCGTTTTCTTTTTTCTTTTTTTCTTATTTTTAATACACATCGACATCATACATATACGTATAACCTATAATAATAAGTGACTTTTTAGTTTTTTTATAACATTATACACACATAAGAAAAGAAAAGAAAACAGTAAACGTTATTTTTTCGTAATTATTATTTTATATAATCAATATATGTATATAATCCTATAATTTTATATATTGTTAATTATTATTTTTACGTAATTATATATATTATATATATATATATCACATTGTAAAAATAATATATATATACAAAACTGAAACGATAAAAATGTATATATATATACAATTTTGCTGCTGCACACTTTTTTTTTTATTATTATTATTATTAATATTTATATATTTTTTTTTTTATTCATTCATTCATTCATTCTTCAAACATAAAATATTATTATTATTATTTTATTATAATATATACGTAAATTTATAATATAATATTATATATATATATATATATATATAATATATACGGACTTAAAATTAAAACTATATATAATAATATAAATATATATATAAAAAAATACAAAAAAAAAAAAAAAAAAGAAAAAAAAAAGAAAAAGGAATGAACCCTTTTCGCGTATTATACAGTACATAAATGATTAACCTATAAAATTATAATAGTAAGAAAGACTTTTACAATATTTATTTACATTTTTTTTTTTTTGTTTTTTTGTTTTCACATTATAACTCGTTTTACGTATATTTATTATAATATAATATAATTATTAATCGTATACTTATATAGATAAAAACATCGAGTGAACTGGCACGAAAAAAGCATAATATGTCTAACACATATATAATATATATTATTTATTATTATTTATATAAAAAGAGAGATAGATAGATGATAGATAGATAGATAGAGAGAGAACAAAAAAAAAAAATTCAAACGTCATATCATATATTTTATATATAAATAACGTTGATTTCATATATAAATGAAATAATAATAATAATAATAAAAGAAATAATAATAATTACCTATTATATTATATATAATAATACTACGTAAATATAACAATAATAATAATTATACCGCGACTATTAAAAGTGGGGATTTTTTTTTTTTTTTTTTTTTAATAATAATAATGTGTACCTATACGTTATAAATTATACGGAAATATTGAACAGAAACGGACGTGATTTGATGTATATTTATTTGAAAAACAACGAATACGACAAATATCGATAGAAAAATAACGTGTAAAAATACGCATAATTAACGTGACGTATACATTATCAGTTGAATTGTTATCAGTTGTATTATCATTATGTGTTATATAGGTACACCTCGCGTCTAAAGTTTTACGTTTTTGTCGTATCCGCATTAAAAAAAAAAGAAAAGAAAATCGCATCGGAAGCCGTTACATTATATATAACATATTATATTTATGTACCTAACGTGCGTGTATATTATACAAATTTCATTAACTATATTATATACTATTATAGTATCAATAACCCGTTCGCGGAAAAAAAAAATAATAATAATAATCACCGTTTAAATTTTTGGTAACTAAAGGAAAAAAAAATATAATACGTTCAAAACAATAACAAATAAAATTAATTCCGACCGCGCATTTTCATGTACAAAATCATATTATTATTATCTATAAAAATGATAATATAATAACTGCGGGGAACACACGTCGAAATCTCGTAATAAACGTGATATAACGTTCAATTTTTAATTGTACGCGTTAATATTATTTTAATATAATATATGATGGGCACGGTCATATTATACGCGCGCGTTTTGAATATGTTTTTTTCCCCCGGATTCGTATAATATATAAATATATAATAATATTCATGGAAAAAAAACAACGAATTATAGGTTAGGTCGTATAATCATGTGTCACTTGTCGTAATTTTTTTTCAAATATTAACGGTAGGTATATTAAAATATACAAAACACATGACTAGTATGTATATAGTTACAGCGGGTGTATATATACCTACGGAAAATACATAGTAATTTATTTTTGTCTTCCTCCCCCGCGGACAGATTACACGCGTCCGACAAACGTTCGAGTGATAACGTGCATATCGCGACACGTGTTCCGTACGGGGTTTTAAAAAATAAAGTTTAAATTTTACCGCGTTCGTCACGAGCAAAGCAAAAATTTCGGAAAATTAATCTCGATGGCGCGTACCGTTTTTTTCGCGATTTTCGCGGCCTTCGTTGCTGCTGCTGCTGCTGTTGCAGTCGTTCACCGCGAGAAGAAATTCCATAGACGTATTGTTGTGATTTCAGAAAAAACACACGGCTAAAAGGTATACAAAATAATGTTTTAGGTTAAATTACCTACGTATTTATTTTATGGTAATAATAATTTATCTTTCCGCGCGTTATCTATACAAAAATAGAAAAAAATTCACTAGAAATATCATCGAGTTTTCGTTGAAAATCGGTATAATATAAATGTTATATTATTAAAACGTGTATAGGAGGGTACACGATACACGACATAGACGCGCGCGAGTACATAACATAAGTAGGCGCTTAAAACGTATACCGCGACCGTGGTTATACGGGGTATACGAAATATTTGTTTGAATCGCGGGGTCGCTTATTTTATCGTCATGGACATCATAACACACACAATACGTTTATTATTTATCATAATATAATATATATTATTATAAGACGCGTTATTTTATGAGTACATTTTATTCGAGGTTAATTTTATTTTTCGTTTACCCTCTCCGTGTAAAAATAATCGCGATTTTATAAACGACGAGACGTAGGTATGTATACCGAGCGCGCGGTCGAGAATACAATCGTATATTAAATATTATTTTATATATTATAAAATAGCGTATGCATAACACGCGAGATGTCGGCGGCGGCTGCAGGGGGAAATACATCTTATAATACGTACAGTAGTAAACACGAGAATTTATTTACACGATATAATATTATATATCTAGAGAAAAAAAATTAATAATAATAATAATAATAATAATAATAATAATAATAATAATAATAAAATAATAGCGACCAGTGAAAAAAATATACATCAGTCAACCGGATTGCGCGCGCATATCTCAATCGTATAATTATAATATTTTATACACATTACAATAATTGATAACATTATCAATATTATACAATACATATTTGAAACATCCGCGAGAGTACATAAGTCATAAATTATTATAATAATATAACATATTAGTCTGTACACACATGAAAATCGTGATTTACGAATACTACAAATGACCGTAGTATTGAGCCGGGTAATGATGATATTCGTTGTGATAGGCCGGGTCGCCCGGAGGTCTGTGACCTGCCGCAGCGAGCATCTGAGACTGTCCGTCCATCATGTATCCCAAGCCGGCTGCTTCGGGACTGTAAGCTCCGCTGGGGCCGGCGTGCGGAGAGAATACTGAAAAAAAAATAAAAATATACACATAATATTATAGGCATTATTATTACGCGTAATATTGTATAATATATGCATTATTATTATTAATATACGAGTCTGAAGTCGACGATCGATTTTTGTTTTGTTTTTGTGGTTACCCGCGTATACGTGCGGGTATAAACCTCGTATTATATAATATTATACCGCGGTAAGCGTGCGCGCAAACGAAAAAAAAATGTACCTAACCGACGATAAATATATTATACCTACGTATATATAATTTCGAGACGCGTATGTATATGTATATGGACGAAATAGTAATTTATAGCTATGAGAGCCACAAAGGAAACGCCATCTTATTATATACGTACACTATAATAATAAACGCGGTATAGAGGTGAAAATTCGGTCTGTCGAGCAAAGCGTATTTTTCTCTTTTTCTCTTTTTCTCTTTTTCCTCTTATCAGATTATATATACTGCACCGGTCGCGGAGGATTGACGGATTGCAGTCGCACAGACCCTTCAGGGTCGAGGTCCATTTTTCTTGTCCCCGAACGTATATATACCAAAAAAGGGACCACCTCTAGCGACAAGATATATTATTGTCGTCCCCGCAAGTATATATACGTACACATGGTATATATACACACGCGGTATATTCCTTATATATAATACGCCTGCACGTTTAATGTATATTATAATATTATACCGCTGTTCGTTTTGTATATATAATACACTCGCGCTGACGTACATAAGTATCGCAATAAACAATAAAGATCAAATTTGAGAAATCGACCGTGATATAAATTTATAAGTTTTTGCCACAAAAATAAAAATGAATTTAAAGAAAATTTTTGTATAAAAGAACTATAGCATATCGTGTAAACATATATAGGTTAGGTTAGTTGTATACTAAAAGAACATTTTAAAAGGGACGGGGTGAACTATATTATACGAGGTTATAAATAACTATATGTAGGAACGTCAACGATTCGAACTGCGCACGTGCAGTTTTACAATAAGTCATAAAGAAAAACATAACGACTAACGAGACACAAACATAATATTATATTATAAATAATTTATTATTATAAACACGAATACGATATATTAAAATATATAACGGTCTATAAATAGACGCGAAAATAATGAAATAATTGCCGTCCAAATATAATTTATAGTAATAAATCACTATCTTAATCGTTACGTTATTGGGACCTTTGACTTTTTATTTCGTGTAAAAAATTTCTTTCGGACGTGTATGTGAAAAAAATTCTATATATGGATACACACGCCCACGTGTCGTTTGCTATAGGTATAAGGTACGTGTAAATATTCGTTGTCAGAAATTATATATTAGAAAAACAAAACCTATAGTGGAAAAATATTAATAATAAATCGCGTACGACATTATATTTTATATTATATTATTTATAGTGACGGTGAATATACTAAAAGCTTTTGTGTTGTATTCTGTCTTTCAGTCATTTTGTCCACTATATACACAAACAAACCCGCTGTATATAATATAATATTATATATATATATATATAGAAAAGCGACATGTTACACGCGACGTTTCACACACACACACAGACACGAGAGAGTTTCGCGAAAACGCAAGTGACTATAGGAAAATGCTCCAGGGAATATATATAAATATATATATATAGAAATGATTTGGACCTCGATGGCGGAAAAGTGGAAATCCGTGTAATCCCCCGACGACTGATTTTTTTTTTTTTAGTTTTTGAATTGCAACTTAATTGGCTCCCGTACAAAAACTATATAAAACGCGAGAGTAAAGTCGATCTTATACGCGTATTTTAAGAATATATAATAATATAAATATTTAAATAAATATAATTATTATTATATCGTCGTGAAAATAATCATCGGACACCATGAACGTCGTAAGTTTCTCTAAACATATAATATATATAGTAAATAGTCGTCGGTTAAATCGAGTAAAAGTTTCGCCCCCTCGCTTACATTATATATATTATAACGTGAAGCTCCCGTGCGCAAACACGGTAATGGATATTAACAGAGATTACTCTTAACACCACCTCCCGCGAACTGCCAGCTGTGCCCAGACTCATCGGCAGATATTATATCCTGCGAGATGTCCTCGTGCCTGTCGTATATAATATATATATATATATATATATATATATATATATATATTTATATAATATATCCTCACCCTTCTTGTATAGATATCACGCGCCTTCGACTTCTACAATTACTATATATACCTATACTATATATATATATATATAAATTCGTAGATTATATTCATTTTCATTATATCGTGTAATATAAATCATTGTAACGAGCGTATACCAAACGTATATCAAATAAATGTCTGCGACGAAAAACCAGTCTCGGATTAGATTTTCATATATAAAATGTATTGATTTTTTTTAAATCTTATACGATATTCGCATAAATACGAAGAGGACGCGATAATATTATAATGCGACGGAAACGACAGGAAATAATTCTCAACTCGGACATACAAATAATATAACGTATATATTATACATAATAATAACCATCATATATATATACATACGAAATCTGGGTGAAAAACAGTTTGTGAGCCGTATCTATAATCGAAATAAAAGGGGTCGATGGATTTTCAAAACGTCCGAGGAAATGTTTTTTTCGTGTTGGGAGTGAACGACGAGCTACAAGACTGCAGCATATATATATAATAGAGTTGATGAGGCGGAACAGTACTGTTTGGTGGTTTTTATATCCGGTACACATTTATTTCTTTTTTCGTATATATAAAATAATGTTTCTCGTAATACTCGAGTCCACCCACCCACACACAGTATAATATATATGTATAGAAGAACTCGAACGGGGTGTCTCGTGCCGACCAAACTTGTCTTGTTAAAGGTTTTCGGGAGATTTCTTTTTCGAACATTATACCGGAAATATATATATAAAAAGAAGTCCTTATTTATACCGAATAATATAATATATACACTTACATATTATATAATACGTATAACGTAAAAGCTGGGGTCAGAAAATACGATTTTATATATAATATACAATCGACTCGGAACAAAATACTCGTAATATTATAAAATATACGATTGCTCTGCTGCGATGGTTTTATTTTATCTTTTACTTTTTTTTTTTTAAAAAAAAAACGTGCTACAACGATACGCGTATTATTATCATAATTCGCAAATAACTTTAATCGTGTCCACATAAAATATATATTTGGCTAAACGCGAGGTTGAATCGGTGTCTCTATAACCATCTTAATATATCGTATATAATATAATATTCGTATTTATTGACGAACTCGCGTGTTGATACGTTTCGATGACGTTATGTAGTCGAACGACCCCTATAATTTCCTATATCGCATCGAGTTTAAACAACGTCAAATGATTCAGGATTAAAACGAAGATATATACGTATATATATATACACGCGAAAGGACTGCGTTATATACAGCGGTAAGTTTATGGTTTGTCTGACCGTATAACCGTTTCCTGGTGGTTGCTCTCGGCAGATAACATTGAGACGGAACGGCGGCGGAGGGACGCGAATAAAAACAAAAGTGTCGTATAAAGGCAATTTGCTGCTAATAAAATTAAAACGATCGTACCACGCACGCCGCGGCGCGGTGAGAGGAAGACGACAATCATCGGGGAAATAAAAAAAAAAAAAAAAAAAAAAGGGTCTAGATGACTAGCAGTAAAAATAAAATTTCCATTAAACGGGAATAAAACGGTAACCGGGCCGGAGCACGCAGAGGGTGCACGAAAATCAAGCATGTCGTAACAAGTTTATCGCGCCATAAAACCCCTCGGAATTGCCAGTCAAAAGTTGTGTGTGCCGTATACCGCGTCGTGGAATATAGCGCAGTAAAAACCCTGCGAAATGGGGAAACAAATGGGTCAGGGGGGTTGAAAAACCTGGGCCGGAAAATTCGCGTAATTGGACCTGAGGTGCATCGCGGAAAACATTACAATTTGCCGCCATCGCCGCGTTTACGACCCCCCGTGAACAGTCGTTCTGCTTTACGACGACGATCTCTTCGCGCCGCCAGATTCAGATAATACGATATACACATTTACGATTTACCGCGTGCGCGTTTATATTATTATAGCGAGAAATTCGGCGAATAACAATACAAGTATATTATTATATTATTATAATATAATTACGCGAGTTGGCCGAATTCTATAAAATAAATAACAAATACTAATAATAATACTAATATATATAGACCACAGAATATAACATATAATAGACGTGAGTTTGAAGACTTACCAGCGCGGTTAGACTGATCGATCATCGGTTGTACTATTCTCCGTCTAGCGTTTATAAACCTGTTAACAGAACAAACAAAAACACATTACGAATTAATTTAATTATATTTAAACTATTTTTATATAATATATAATATGTATGTACAATATATACAGAGCGATAAAAACACAATAAATATTATATTATAATGTTCGCGCGGTACCTCTGATCACTCTGTATAAATTAAATCGCGTTTCGATATACGAGTATATGTTATTATTACCGCATCAACAAACGCGCAATATAATAATATACGAGCGTAATTCGATATAAACCTTTGTATTATATATAATATATTACGTTATATATATATCGATACTCGTTTGTATTATTTGTCTCGAATTACGTAAGTATATTTCAATAATAAGCGCATGCGCATTCTTATAAGAAGTTATAATAATACGAATTTTTGTATTATATGTTCGAAAAGGACGTGATGGAATGAATACACGCATAATTTTATACTAACGATATAATATGTACCTACCCATACACGAACGCTAAAAGAAAACCCCGAAAAGGGTCGGGGAAAAAATAATATGCGTTTAAATGTATTTTCGCCGATTAAGAGACGTATATATAATAGTTGTAAATACACGCAGCAGCCGGGAAATGTGAAAATACAGGGGGGGATGGTGGTCTGCACCAGTAGGAGAAGTCGTTACAAACACCCGGTGCACGTATATAACTCGATAGTTCTGACCTAACAACCCCCGACCTGACATATGACCCCGACCCCTCATCAACACCACGTTGCTCTTGTAACAGCTGTACGGCTCGCTTGACGAATATAATATTTCCAACTCATTTTATCACATATGATATTTATATGTAATATACGAAAAGATATATTATTTCTTCGGTATATATACCTCCTAATATAAAAGAAAGAAAGAAGGAATGAAACGTTCCGTGTCGAAATATTAAATCAGCTAGGTCTCTTATTAATTATTATAGAGACTTCATCAAAATTTTCGGGTTAAAGTAATACGTATATTATATTTTAATAGCAAATAGTGTTATATTATACCGATTATATACCTGCAGGTATACGACGTTACGATGAAGAGTTTGGTAACAACCGCTTCGTTTCGGGCGAGAGGGATTAAAAGTATATACGACGCGGAAAGCACGTAAATCTCCGAGGGACTTCGCATCGGGGTTGTGGGAACGAGGCGCGTTTATTGTATTTATAAATTATATAAGTGAGAATAATACGATAGCACTCTTAATCGTATTAATTCGTCCGGACGAGTCGATGTCTTTTTAATCCGCGTGACTATGATGTGCGCGCGCCGAAAAGGTGTTCGCGTAATAATAATAATAATAATAATAATAATAATAATAATAATGATAATAATATTAGAAATATACGAATAAGCCTATATCTTTCACCATCTGATTTATTATAACTTTATAAGTTTGGCGCGCATAAAAGGTGTTATATATATAAACAGAAAAAAAACATCGTTATCATTAGCACGGGCAAAAGTATATTCCGCGTTTTGCATTTAATTACAAAATCAATAACCATCCCACCGTTCACCGGTTCTTATCAGATTGTTTATATTTAAAACGAGGAAAAAAAAAAATAAAAAAATAAAGTCGCCGTTCGTAATGCGAATTTATTCCTGGCGTCGTTATAATATTATAATACCGTTTCGCTCGTTTCGCAAAATATTAATAATACAATCATATATATATATATATACGCGAAATCAGCTAGGGGTGACTCGGAGGTGATTAGCATCCGAATTTACTTTTTTAAATTTATTTTTTTCTTTTTCGTTAATATTACGCGTGAAAAAAATAATTAAAGTTTTTAATTTATCGCGAAAAATAATACGCGTTTCATACCAGGATCCGATTTGTATTTTTTTTTTCAACTAAAATTTCCATTCTCCGATGAATTCAAAATTATTGTAATATCATAACATAAATATGATCGTTGCAGGTTGATAACGTGATAACGAGAAAAAATTTTCAATAATACATATCGGAGAAGAGATATATATAGCCATTGTACAAATTAATTCTACCAGATCGTATTATTCGGTATATATTATTATTATGATAATGTTCTTTTCTTCTCTTCCGCTCGATGAATAAGTTATTTCGAACGCGTCTCGGCGCAGCGATTATAATACAATTAGGATCGTTGTCATTGAGAAATCGACACGAACCCGCGGCTCTTTTATAATCGTCGTTTTTAAATTACAAATATTTACATTTTAATTACATTACATTGCACACCGTCGGAGGCTGAATAAAATTATTCGTAGTATACCTACGTGCATATTACGATAGTATTGGTATATAAATCGTCATTATACGACCATAATATTGGTAAACCGTATACCGTGTGGTAACATTATATTCTCGAATCATCTCGTCATTTATTATATATAAATATTGATATTAAATTGAGAAACGCTCTAAAATTCACAATAACGTAATGTTATTATTAATTTATCGTATTTCGAATACATATATTACTAAATATTACTAAAAAAAAAAAAATATAAAGTATTTTTTCGTATATTACACGCCGATAGGTAAATAATAAATAACGCGAATAGACGATATGGGAATATGTTATGTATAGTTTTCATGTCCGTTTTTCTCACGTAATCAATAGTTGCTTTTGAAGGCGAGTATTTGTGTGTGTGTGTGTAGTGTACAAGAAGGAAAAATTGATTTCGTGCCACACGCGATTTCTACATATATACACAATATAATATGGTTAACTCGACTTGTACACAGGTATTATATTGTAATGTACTAACGACAACAACGGGTCATGTTTTGATTAATGGTTCTCACAGTGTGTTGTGTATATATTATTTACGGTACGAGAGAGAATATTACTTTTGACGATCGTAATAATTTCCGTCCAAGTGCGTCTGTCTTCTTCTTCGTATATTATATTATATAATCGTGTATATACGGAGTGATGTGCCCAAATCGTTTATTTTAGATTATTATTATACGCATACATACAGGTACGAGTTGGTGTACGCATCACGCATTGCAGACGGTATATAATGTACAAATCGATGATGGCGCGTATATAAATGCGGCCGAATGCCGTTCGGGTATAGGTACCGATAATAATAATTAGTTCCTCCTCGGGGTTAATAAACGATTTCAAACGTATTTATGATAATAATATCTGTGTATATAGTTATTAATTTTTTTTTTTAATTTTTAAACTTTAATTTATACGTTAAGTAACGTTCTTAATAACGATGAAAAACGAAACGTTTCATACGACGTACCGCGAGTATAATTATTAATGTCGGAATCAAATACCTATAGCAGTTATATCGTTTATACGTGATGGGTATATACAACAAACGGTATAGTTTTTATACGAGTCGTTTTCTTATATATATATACATATGTACATTTTATACGCAGCATTTGTTCGTTTTTATTATCAAATATTATTCACATATTGGACTACGAACGTAGTAAGTCAAAAATTGAAAAAAAAAAACTGTTAGCTAGAAAGGGCGTTACTTCATATTCATGAAAACACTATATAGCGGTTTTTGACTTGTATATCCTTTTTCACGGATGTCGTCCAAATAATATAATATAATTCTGCATGCGGTTATATAATTTTATTATCGCAACGCCTTTTTATGGACATCCTATATATCATATACGTATAATATATATATACGGTATACTAGCGGTATACTTACTCATTTAATATATATTATATACCGCGGTTATGTTAAATTTTGATTCGCACGTTTAACTTATAAAAAAAAGAATATCGCTTATAATATATTATAGAGTCTTTTGCACACCTATTTAGCACGCGAAATATATAATAAATAATAATACACACGTACTTATTACATACACAAATCTACCCTCGCACGCACTCGCACTATATATACTCTTGTCGGTTCTTAAACGTATCATCATATATATATATACACCTATATTATTTTGTCAGTTATATACGCGAGATTAGCGGTTAGGCTTCGGTATATCTTAGACAGAAATTGGAAAATAAAGCCGCCCATAAACAAGAGGGTAATCTCCGGGGTCTCGGCCGGGATCGACTGTATATATAACACACATATAATATATATATATATAAACGTGCGGACCGGCCAGATATGGAAAACGACATCCCTATATACGATTATACGCACATATATTGTAAGTATATACGTATAAATTTATATATATATATACGTTATACGGTATCCGTTTACTCGGGTGGACAAATTTTACGGCCATTCGAACAACCGAGAATGGTCTTTTTCGGGCGCGGGCTCGCGTCGCGCCAACGCGGAGGGGTGACGCGCGGATAGATATTATTATATATATATATATATATATACCATGGTTATGGTCCAAACGCGAGCGGTGAACCTTTTATATGCGAGAGCCCATCACACACAAAAGCTTGACCACCGCCACCGCCGTCGCCGCGGGCAGTCCTTTTTCAACCGCGTTGTTATTGTACGTACACACACAGAGAAAAAAGATTCTATCTCGGTTGTAATGTGTCCAGGAATGTATTCTCTTCGTCCGTATATATGTAATTCCCCGCGACCTTATATACCTCGGTTATGGTTATATATATATATATATATATATATACACGAAGGGCGAAATATCTCATTCTTTACTTCCCCCGAACAATATCGCCACCGCGTTCGTTCATTCTGTACCACACACACACACACGCTGGGAATGAAAAATGCGGTTAATATCGTTCAATTTCGCGTGTGGTTTTCTGCGATTTATAATCTCCAATATAAGGATTAAGCCCTTTTCCTTATAATAATAATATCGCATCTGGGTAAATGCAATATCGCGGATTATTTTTATTACTCCATCTCCGAAATTGCGAATAAAGAAAAACCATCACTTATTTACTATACGAGTATACACATGTGTGTGTGTAAACTATTTATACGCGATAATAATATTATATTAACGATGTTTTATGGACGCGTATGTGTCCAAATCTAGCAATCGCCAGCACTAGATTTAATCATGTAGGTATACCACCTGTATATAAACGTAATAGAAAAAAATAATTTTTGAAAAAGTTTAAAGTAAAGGATGCAAGTGAGTAGGTATAACTACTGAAAAATATTTAAAAAATAAAATAAAATAGAAGGTCGTAAATCACTTTTATGCTGAATTCCCATGGGTCAATCGATCCGTAAGGATTCGAAAGGATTATATATGTATAGTTATCAACCGCAACAATAAAAGCCGAAAGATATATTTTAAATTATATAGTCAACTGCTGGCTATTTTATCGAATTATCTACCTATACGGTCGATTTTTGTCAGAAATTGAACGTGCAAAAATCGACCTGCGTAAATCCGGCAATAATTTTCGCGTTCTGAGCTGTATATCGGTCGGGTACCGTTAAATTTATTTTGACCGTGTCGGTGTAAAAAATTCTAAGACTTACAGAGAAAAAAAAAGTTTCCGATTTTACTTCTTTTGTACGCGTATAATTATGTCATATTTCGTATACTTGTTACGCGACTTGTGTATTATCACTAAGTGTACCTATATTATAAACCTTTTACGATATAATATATATATAATTATTCTAATGTTGTGGCCACTAGTGTGAATGCTCTTGAGGGACTTATCCGCCGAAGTGTCCCGTGTTATTTGCAGGGAGCACACGCATGTGTTTCGAGTGGCTGGTGCGCGTAAGGGTGGACGAGGGTACACACAACGAGGGGTGGGTATCTTGAAAAAAAAAGTTAATTTACGACAATTACATCTGGACACCCTCTTGAGTTTTCCGAAAGCAATTTCGTGCAGAACAAAATTAGGGATCGCGTCGGCCGGGATCTGGCGGAAAGGGAGAAAAGAATAGTGGTGGCGGCGGCGGCGGTGGAATACTCGTATATATATACACACACACACACACACGAGTATATATATAGTAACCCTTGCGTCGTTCGTCGGCTAGTAACACACGGTTTTGTGATCATTAGCAAAGATCATTGTTATGTTTCCAACGCACAAACATTGTGTGTGTGTGCATGCGTGCGACGCGGAGGGAATACGCACGGGGACGCCGATAACCCTTTCGGTATATATACGCTCGCGCCCGGGAACATTCACGGTCGGTCGACCCTAATCCCGCCGTCGCTCGTATACTCGTTCACCGTGACAGAACACGACTTTCCGTTAATCACTGTCATTTATTTATACACACACACACACACACACATACGAAATAATATATATTATATTGTATAATGTATATAATACGAACGAAAATAATCGATTAAGTTTATATAATATAATATACGAGTATATACAATAATAGTTATTTTTAAAAAGTACTCGTATATCCGTTAATGAAAATATACATGTGTATATAATATCGTATTTCAATGAAGTTATCGGCCGACATATTTTAAAACGGTCCTAGGAGCAGCTTAGATACACAAAGTTATAATATACCTAGGTATAATCAGCTAATAATATATATATATATAATAGATGTAACCTCAAAAACTATACTCGACGTGTAACGTTTTTAACCGTCCGTCTGCGGTTCTAAACGTTTTTTATCACGACTTTGGAGTTTATATATATCTATGCCTGCATATAATTATAATATTATCATTGTGTACGTTATCGCCACGTAAAAAATATATACGATAAATACGCGGGGAATAAAGGAATGACACGATATATAATATAAAATATATAATAATATTATGCGAGACCTCCCCCACTCCTGATCGAGAAATACATACCTAAGTATGGGTGTATCGATTAGATAAATAATAATATTATATATTATTATTATTTCCAACCCCCGCGGTATATAAATCGTCCGTCCCCGAGTGCGATATTTTCACGAATTACGATAATAGCGCGCGGGCGATAATAATATATACAATATTTTCGTATAAACCCGCGTTCTCGGCACGAACTCGACTCTGGCACAATAATAATAATATTATTATTATTATTATTATTATTATACGACCGTTCGACTGCTTCCTTTTCACTGGTCCTAAATATATATAATATGTTGCTGTAATCAGGTAATATACACGCCGGGACACGTATGAGCCACAACGTGCTGGGAAAATAGTAAACGCGGTATACTGTCCGTCCGTGTAGAGTATATATGGTATATATATATATATATATATGGAATGGCGGGTAAGGGATGAAAAAAGGGAGCGAAATCCCGATTTTTGACCCTTAGTCGTGTGCTCGCGCGCGCGCGTGTGTGTGTGTGTAGTGCAGCGTTACGGACAAACCAATCTAAATTCGAGACCGTAACAGATAAATATTCCCGTCGGGAACACAAAATAGAAGAGAAAAAAAACCCGAAATATATATATATTATCCTGGCGATATCCGACCCGACGGTGGCCGACTGGCCATCTATTTTCCGGGCGAGAAAAGTTATTTGCAGACGCGCCGCCGTGGTCGAAATGCGTATACCTCGCGGGGCGCGCGCGACCGGCATAGAAACTGGTGGCATTAAAATACGCGCGGAGAAAAGCTTTTATATACATGTAAAGAGAAAAATGTTTTGCGCCCGACGACGTTTATTTTAACCGTTTATATACGAGGCTCTTAGAACACGAGGGGTACAAATGACATATTTTCGAAAATATGGACTTAAGAGCAAATTCTGACCTATACAAATTTTCCACTTTATTTTGTAGTAAAAAAATATTAATCGGTATACGATGCGATTTCTATAGTATCAAATCACTTATTTCCCAGTTAAAATAATACGCATCTATTCGTACACGGTGATTTAGGAAACTATATGTGAACTTTGAGCTTGATTTTTTGCTTATAATTGCATTCTATATGCTCTATATTATAAATTTTTCTGATATTTAGACGATAATATGGTAATTGGTATAGGATATAATTGGTGACGAGATCTGCAGTACTTATACAGGTAAAATAATCCATGTCAATGGAGTGACTATACAGGATTTCCTGTAATTATCTTCCCTTATTGTATCATATTTTCGAATGCGCTATACTGAAATTTGACGTTTGGTGTAGAACTATAGACTAAAAAAAAAAAACGTATATACATAAATTCGGCCCAAGGGATGTGCAGACACCCAAAACACAGTCCCTATAAGGATTAAAAGTTGTCTCGACTTCTCGAGGTCAACATAAAGTATACGGTTTACAATTATTATTTATTATATATTATATACTTTTGAAGTAAATTCAAGGCTGTTAATCGAATAAACTCGCTATATCATACAAAATATCGTGTAATATGTCCGTATATTATATATATATTATTAATTATTAATTTTATATAAATACGAAATATCATCGATGGCGTGACACGATATTTATTAAATTTTCGCGCGAATTAAATAACAACAACAACAACAACAACGACAAATAAAAAAAATCGTACGAAATTGCACGTTGTTTTTAATATAAAGGGTTAATTGAATATCGCGGGCAATAGAAAAGTACCCCTTTCGCGCATAACCCTTTAGACGATTCCATTTACGTTATAACAAATCTTTTCGTTCCCGCCCGCGCGCGTATAATAATATATTATTTATACATTATTCGTGGCGATTGTTTTTGTTTGATTTTTATTATTATTATTATTACCATTCCGCGCGACAGCGAACGGGCTCGATATTGTAATAATATACAAGGCACATAGGGGACGAATAACAATTATTACCCCGCGTGTCTTTTTAATTAAAAAACATTATTAATAAAACAAATTTCATTTATTATATATATCGTATATAAATCGGCCAACGTGTATTTAATAAAATACATTATATAACGCGTATATGATTTAGTGACACTGCGGGACGATTTTTTTTTTCATTTTTTATGTTACCGTGTAAAACACGCGTTCGGTTTTTTTTACCGACGGTCGTAATAACAATAAATAATGATATATTCTACAGGAAATTACACGTATAATATTATAATATATAAAAAAAAATGAATTTATTTTATTTTAAATGATTCTTTATATGATAATACGATATTATATTATATGTATTACGTTAAACTGGCAATCGAAAACCGGTATATAATAGGATAATAATGGTAAGCTCGCATTCGTGATTTTACTCGTATATACGTACACGATATATTATTATACATAATAGGTAATACGCCGTCCAGGATAATATTATTATAATAATAGTACAATTTATATTTGATGAAAAACAGAAAAGAAACGAGTTATTCGAAATCAAAATCTAATAACGCTTATTTTATCCGAGAAGAGAGAGAAAGAAAAAAAAACGATTGCCTCGCGGTTCGCGGTCATATCGACGACGCGTGTCCACATAAATTACAAGATTACATTTTTCGAGTATAAAAAATAAATAAATCCTAATCACGTGTATAATAATTCACCGTGCTCAGCATAATGTTATATACAGGAGACTATATTTAAACATTTTAAAGAGGTAACGGAAAATTCGTTTTCGTTGTATTACTCGTATAATATAATAATATATTAATATTACGATGATAATTTTTCGATCGCTCTGTAGTCTCAGTATACGCATAACTGTAAAACCGACGTTATCGTGTCGTGACGGGGTGCTGTAAGACTGTAAGAGAGTACATAAGTAGTATAATATGCCTAATATATAAAAAATAATAATAATAATAATGTGAAGCAAAGAGAAAAACTGTATACTATAACGACGGCGACGTTATAATATTGTTATTATACCACGGTGACGGTTTTATTTTTTACGACGGGACTTTATAATATAATAATATACTTCGTACGAAAGTGGCGATAATAACGTCGAGTGGCGACGTGTCGCTCTTTTCTGTATCTTTTCATCTTCATCTCTCTCTCTCTCCTCTATCTGTGTGTATATATTTTTTTTTCTCTCGAGTCTCAATCCCGGAGACGAGACGGGAATAATATGACACGAAAGGTGACACGCACACGATGTATGCTAATGGAAACGGTCCATTACGGGCCATGTGGTCGATGACTATTATTATACATTAAAATATACACGCATAATATTATAATATAGGTAGGCATATAGAGATGACGACGGGAATATTAATAATATATTATACAATAATAATAATAATATATAATATAACGTTGTGAGTTTATATAGTTTGGGACACCCCGGATTTCACTCTCTCGTCACCAACATCATTATCGTCGTGTCTCTATGTATATATATATATATATTATGATATTGATGAAATTAGTCCGAATCGTCGTCTCTCGTCGCGATTTCCACACGATATATTACGACCCCTCCGCGTGTGCTCGACATTATTAGATTTCTTCGCGGCGTACGGTACGCATCCATCATCGCTCGTCGTCAGATGATAATATTATCAAAATTAAACGTATCGAATACAGCAAAATACATATCGGAACGATGCCAATGGCTAGGTACTTTTCTTCGTTTTGACAGAATTATTATTATTTTTTTTAAATCCCACATTTTTTTTTTAACGCGTTTTATATAATTTACGATTAATATATATTATATAAAGCCGACGACGTATGTATTATTTATAAATTTATAATCGTATAATATTGTTGTCGTCTCGTATACGAGTTATGAACACGTCATTTCGACATTTCTTTTTTTTTTTATTAAAAAAAAATATTTATACAAATTTTAACACAAACAATCTTCTACGGTTTCGAGTTCGAGTCGTGCAAAAAAAAAAAAAAATAAAAAGTTGTTTTTAGCGCTTCGTCGTTTGAAAAAAACAAAACGTAATATAGAAATATACCAAGACAACGCTGTATAATACTATACGTTTTTTTCGTATACGAATTACGACATTTTTGAAATTTTCGTGTCAATTTTGAATTTATTCGTTATAAAACGCGTTGTTTTTTTTTCATAAATAATATAAAAATAAGTTTTTATAATAAAAATGCACGAATTATTTAATTTATATATATTTCTTTTTATTCTACACGTATTTGGGCGTTTTTTTTTATTTTTTTTTTTTTTACAACGTTTTTGATGTTTTAAAATCCGATTCACGTTAATAACAACATATTATTATTATTATATAATATATACCTATATATATATATTACACGTATTTATTTTTCGAATCGTATATTTGCACGCGAAAGGCGTTTTTTTACGGTTCGCACGGGATAGTTAATGACTACAATGATAATTTGTATTATCGTCGTTATATACGCCGAGAAAATAATTTCACGCAATTCGTGTTTGACGATCATTCTCGTAGCGCGCACGATCGTATATTATTATTATTATTATTATTATTATTATTATTATTATTAATTATTATATACGGTTTCCGTGATAAAAAAAAATGAAAAAAAATTCGAAAAATAAAAACCCCGCGGTGACGGCTTTGTGTCCTACGAATTATATTATTATTATTATTTTAACACGACCACGGTAACGAAATATATTAATTTGTAAGGTAATATTATACTGTGCGCGCGCCATGCTTCGACAGTGACAAATGTCGCGGGTCTTGCGCGCGCGTATATTATAATACGATAGAGCGGTAAAGAATTCTAAAAATCGGTTGAAAAAATTTCGAATTTAAATGATTAAAAACCGCACGTCGAAAAGGAGAGAACCGCCCTGCATTTTATTTTATTTTATTTCATTTCATTTTTTTTTTTTCTTCTTTTCTTTATCTTCTACAATAATAATAATAATATGATCGACCGTATAAATTATTATTATTATTATTATTATTTGTATTATGCATACCTTATATATTGTCCGTCTCTCGTAATAATAATATTGTATAAGTTATATTATTATATTATATACCACGGTTAACCTAACCGGTTTATATACCTGCACGACCCCGGTCGTGGTCGTCGTCGCGTTTGTCCTTGGCTACGTCGAGTGAATATTTCAGACGATTAAACGATAACGATCGTTCATGTCCCATTGCCGGCGACCCGCTGCGTCCGCAATAACGTAATACACTCGCCCATCGCGTCTCCCTTATAATAGTTGGCACGCACAAAAGCGGTTTTGCATTGTTTAAGAGGATTTGTGTACGTGTGTGCGTATATAAATATACATATGTGTGTGTGTGTGTGTATGTGTACACGTATATTCACAGATAATATGCAGTCGTATAATAATAATAATAATAATAATAATAATAATAATAATAATAATAAT